>JAHPZR010013019.1:15000-23676 GCA_019787425.1 Platygyra sinensis
AACAATTATGAAATTTATTAAAGGATAATTATATTTTGTTATTATGCTATTTTTTTGCTTTGCCGGTGATAACGTTGTTAACACGGTCAGCATTAACCAAGAAGAAACTTACCTCCTCCCAGAGGTTGTTTAGTATCCTGAGGTGCTTTAGAACCTGGGGAGTCTGCCCAAAGAAAAAAGGAGAATTCAGCTGTAAAAAAAATAACCCAAACAAACAAAAACTATGTATATATACACCTAATTGCAATAACGTTGTCATAGAAAAAAGAAAAAAGCTAAAAGCCAAATAGGAATTAATTAGGGAAATTTAAATTTCCATTGTTCTCAGATACTGTGCATTAATGAAAAATATAATGTAAATGAATGACATGAATAAAAAAATGTATTTTTCATTCATATACAATATCTAAGAACAATGGAAATTTAAATTTCCCTAATTAATTCCTATTTGGCTTTTTGCTTTTTGCTTTTTTCTATGACAACGTTATTGCAACTAGGTGTATATATATTGCAGCTAAATATTTTTATATCTGTGATTAAAAATTACCAATTGTTTGAATCATTTTATCGATTTTATCGATTTTAATGACCATCCATTCAGTCCAACTACGAATCGCAGATATTTATTTCAATCAACATACAACCTTTATCAGGAAGCGCCGCTTTCATGTCTCTAGTAAATCCTTGTGAATTCCTTGACTCTGCGACAGTAAAGAAGAAACCAATAGCCTATTCGTGAATATTAAATTCGTGAATATCTTTCCATAAATAAATCAACTAAGACCAAAAACGTCTCGGTTTTAGTAGAATTCTACTTGTATAACCTGGGAAGCGCGGTGGTCTCATGATTATTGCGCTCTTCTCCGGATCGAGCAGTCCGGGTTCGAGCCCTTGCCGGGGATAATGTGTCGTGTTCTTGGTTCTCTCGCAGTATCTCTCTCCACCTAAGTGTGTAAATGGGTACCGGCGAACTTATCACTGGGGGACAACCCTGCGATGAACAAGTATCCCATCCAGGGAGGGGGAGGGGGAGGGGGAGGGGGAGTAGAAATACTCCTAATCGATTCATGATACAGAATCCGGGATAAACTTGGATTTTTCTTGAGTTAGATGATTGATACTACGTAGAGAAATAATTACAAATCGCCAGTGAAAGGATTAGGAGCACGACATTTCTATATGAAGTGCTAGTGTATTCGGTCTTTGGCCCTATAAACTATCTCCTTACAGTCTAATTGTATATTATTACACCAAGAATTGAACTCATGATCTACCGCGCACCTGTCACATGCTCTAAGCACTAAGTCACTAAGCTACAGGTAGACTCGTATCCAGCTGGGTAACTTATGAAATAACCAAATTTTTAACTGACAAATTCTGCATATTGCTTGGAACAGCAGTGATGAAAGCTTCCCGTTTGTGAAGGGTACATGCACTTTGCCCTTTGAAATCTGATATGGTTAGTGTGCGATGAACGTGAAATTCTTACCGTTAACTGTGGTGACAGTTTCTTTGGAATACCCACTTTGACCTACATAATTAAAAAAGAAGCTTGGATCATAATGTTACCATTTCACAGTACCTGTAGTGCAGCTTGACCTTTTTTGGGTCATGTAGCAGCTCTCGTAAGGTCTCACACGAATGGCTTGCAACCATTTTAGAGTACAATAGAACAAACAGAAACAATACTTCTAGCCCCAAAACAATAACAGCTACTACAATGATAAAACAATCACAGCCTACAACAGCTGGTACACTTCTGCCTTTTTTACTTAAACACCAACGTGTTAATTTTCACTCTCACTGTGTTTGTTATCTACTGTTTCATATAAATTAGTTCCAAGCAGCGCCTCATGTCCTTGAGGTTGATCTATGCTTGTATTCTATTATGTATTGTATTCATTTATGTTAATTTTATGTATTGACTAGATTACCTTATAGAGGGCCACAGGGTCATCAGTTGTACTTAAACTGTTACTTGCTACCCTCTTAAAATAAAGTCATTTACATTTACATTTACATTTACATTTACATTTACATTTACATTTACATTTACATTTACATTTACATTTACATTTACATTTACAGTCTCGTCACCCGTGTACTTGGCACGGCAGTATTGGTATTTTATTGATTCTGATACGAAATCTGGCCCCTTGTAAGACTGCACCGTTGCTGACGACAATATGGTGGCTCCTCTTATTATGGTAGTTCTCCTGTTTGTCTGTTTGTTTGGTTGGTTGTGTTGTTGTTGTTGTTGTTGATTTTATTCACTATTATTTTCACTTACTATTTCCTTTTAAAGTCACTGTTACCGTGGATACTACAGTCTTCTTAGTCCCATCCGGATACGTCACAACCTGAAATCAAACAGTATTTTCCTTTTCAATGTCGGTATTTTTATTTCCATGTGTCAAATATGTGTGGATGAAAAAATAAATAAATATGGTAGAGTTATCTTTCATAGAAACGTAGAAATATGAAATATGCTTGTCGATGCGATAGACTGTTAATAGTATTTTTTTTAACACTTCTAGTGAATAGTCAGGTCAGGAGTAGATGTTGTTATAAGTTCCTCACCGTTTCCTCTCTACGATGCTCGCCGGCTCCAGAGGGTCGTACCTCGTGTTTCTGCCGCTGATACACAGGTGTGGAGCTTTTCTTAGACTGTTCCTTTTCGGGATTTTTACTGGCCCCTCCTGCAAAAGGAGTAGCTTATATTTTCAGTATTGAACAGAAATCACTGTCTCTTTCAGCAACCAAAGTGATGTTAAAAAAGATACCAAACAAACTAAAACAATAAAGCAAAAAGAATGAAAAAAAAAAATGAAAGAATATACATAGTAATGAAACACTATGCCTCTAATTATGTTCCTCTTCCGTTTAATATCATTGTTTAACAGATGCTTTCCCCTCCATTTGTTGTAATAAGTTGTTTTCCCCATCACTCAATCCAGGGAGGTTCGCTGCAATACCAGGGCTATCAGAGCTATCATTATATCAGTATTCTCCACCTTACCTACCTTTGACGGGAAAACATTTTCTTTAAAAGCCCTCATGTTATTTCCCGCCGGCCGGTAACGGCCCACCACGAACACCTTACCGTCGACACTCTTGACCCTGCCTATTCCCAGCTCTTTGCTTCCTTTCCAAACGACTTGCGTGAAGTGACCAGTGTTAGACTGGTAACCAGATTTAATAAAGTCGTAGTCTTTCACTTCGCTGTACCAGCTATTTACAGCGTCGCTACCGTCAATTTCCCGCCCAAAAACCATAAAGACATTTTCGCCGTCCTTCGTGTCGTCGTGGCGTAGTCGGCCTTCGCGCGCAATTTGCTTGGCCCATGCCTCGGCGTCTCGTGCGAGGGCACTGGACCACGTGAGTGGAGGAGCTTGATGGGCTTTTCTAAAGTTGTTGTGGGCTTCCAGAGCCTCTTTCCCAAACGAATCCATTTTCTATTTCACTGAAAAAGAAGGCGAAGGTTAACGTCCATCGATATGTATATGACCAATGTCTTTTGTTTTAAATGGAATAAAAATAAATACGAGAACTGCATTATATTATTCAATCTGGTGGGGTCTTTGAGAGTATTTCGAAAGTATTTCCTAACAGCGAACTTAAGCAAGCCACGACGGCAACGAAAACGTCACCAAAAAAAATAGGATTACTGAGCTATGCACGTGCATTTTAAATCTTTGTTCATTTCGTAACCGTCCTCTACTAAAACAACAACGTGAAATGACCAAGTTTACTTATTTCAGGAGAACGTGGGCCACGGCGAGAAATTTTTTTAGCATTCGTTTTAGAACTAATCGATGACATCAGATATTATTTTGAGCCGATTTTGAGACCGATTAGCGTACTGAACAGGTTCAGATAGGAACGAAATTCTAATTGAAATATAAATTTATTTTTTCCCACTAGAGGCGTCGTCTTTGCTTAAGCTCCCTAAATAGATTATCGCTGAAATGACAAACCCAGTTGTAAAAACATTGATTTACAAGTAAAGAACTCCTACTTATACCCTACCAAACGAAAAATAGTAAATTTAAGCAACCCGTCGACTTAGGACGAATATAAATACAAACAGATTCACAGCTTCATCTAACTTACGTTGCCAGTAATACTCTTCTTCACTTGTAATTAACCAATAATACTAAGACGAAGGTTCAAACCTGGATCTCATATCCGACTATAGTTTTCATTTTCGATTAATCCCGACATCGTAGATTAATTTTTTCCTCCAGGCAATTTGAATTTTAAATCACGCGCATGCAACAAAAGTGAGATGAAGAAATGTCGAAACTGAAATTAATCAAGTTGAACCTTTGTTTTTCGTATTGTAGATAAATCATTTTCTAAAATAATTGGAATCGATAAGATGTTGGCGGAGAACCCGTGACGGTCAAGCGAGTAAAGGCTGTCACGGACATGTCCTTCTTGACCGTCACGGGGTTGTCACGGGAACAACGGGGCTCTTTCTGGTCAATTCCCGACGTTCGTTACGTGCATTTGAGAGGGAAAACTAATCAATAATGCTAGTAAACTTACAGCAAATGGAGAGAGAATAGTTGAATAAATTAATGAATAAGAATCTTTGACTAGAATTAACGCACGATCTTCATCATTTTTCACAAACAGCCACGTCGAGTACGTAAGATTTCTGTCATAATTATCATCAACGAAGAATCTCGAAGTCAAGACTTAATAAATCGAAAAAAAAAACCTGGAAACCTGGGAAACTAGAAAGCTCTCGCGGCACATCACAGGTATATTTATTCTCTGCTGTAAGCATTGACGAAATGCGATTGGTTGATACCATGGTATTTACAAGTGATCGGCGAGTTTTGGAGCAGCTGTCAACTGGTCGCCTTGAGGCCACTCAATAAACGCCACGAGACATTATTTAACGGCCTGGTAAAAGATATCCCATACACGCGCTTTCGCCACTGAAGCGGCCTGTACAAACTAAAAAAATAAACGAATAAACCGTAGAAAAAAAAATAAAAACAACAGAATATTTTCGATTGAAACATATTTTGTAGTCATCCTGCTGAGCAGTCATATCTTTTTCAAAATCATCCACTTATTACCGGAAAATTACGATTTTTGGCAACGACAAATAAATATTATATTTTCTATCATAGTTTGTTTTTGTTTTGTTTTTTATTATTATTATGTTTTCAACTGTAACCTTACCCACTGTTGCAACAGTATTAATGGTTTCTTTATTTTCCTATACTACCTTTCTGTCTCAAATCTCGTGCGACTACGAGGTACAGAAGAACTGTTTCTGTGACCTACAGCAGGTTAAAAGATGATATGCAAATTTGAGAAGTGAAGACTTCTGCTGTAGCAAGTTACTGAAGAACACGTCGGCGTTAGTTGGTCTTATTTGAAAACCAACGCAATTTGATAGTTTTATTTGAAAATGTTGTTGAAGGCCGCAAAGCTGATTTATATATATTTGGATTTAGTACTGATGAACCTGATAAACGTTCATTTTCTTTTAGAACAAGAAATAATAATAAAAAAAATCTTCTTTGTCAGCTACGTATAGTGTGGACTTGTTTACGATTGGGAAGAATCGAAGCAGGAGAGAGATCGAGATAAAGGATTTGCTGATAGGGTGTGTGTTTATAATCACAAATGTCCTGCGGTTTTATTGTTTATGAATCGAGGCCTTGCAAGAGAAATACGAGCCGCCATACATGTTATAAATTATTTGAACATCCTGTCTTTGATCACAGCGACCAACTTGCCACTTACCTGGTCGAGAAAGTGTTCTTTTTATCATTCGACAGCCCTGAACAGTGGGAGGAATTGCTTATGAATATTCCAAGGACAACTCAACAAAAAGTAACTTGATACCACACGTGCTGGTGCAAGGCAGAGAAGCGCACGAGACTGCTGTTCAATGGAGTGTGTTCAAACAAGTTCAACCAATGACTGCGGTTTACCTGTGGACAAAGTATATAATGGAAAGCCAAAGCACGGTTTAAATTTGCATATAAATGACAAATTATATATTCCGAGCTCGTTGTTCAGGGTCAACCGTGTCTTTTAACCGAATTTCATACTTGATATATTGAGACTACCAGTTTATTATGTACTCCGTTAGTTTATTGTCTGGTCAGCATCTATATATTTAGTATTTGTTAATACTCTCTTAAAGGGACTTTCTGAGTAGCAGCAATTTATGACAGCTATTTAAACGAGGTTATATTTTCCTTTTTGTTCTAGATATGTTTTGGGATATATCATTAGCTATCAATCGATCCTGGAAAAGAAACTTCGTAATTTTCAAATATCCACTGTGGTCGAACACGTTATTTTATATAACTGACCCCTACAACAAAACTTAACACTAAACATATTGATCAGCGATCTGGGTGTTGATTCACTGATATCTGGAGATGGAAACGGTACTCTCAATTTATGCTCTCCAAAGAGTTTCAGCGACTGTAGCGATCGCTACAATGGAAAATATCCCAGAGTGCAGTGCTTCGTTCGATCCAGGTCGTCTCGAAAACTTTTTTTATTCCCTAGCGATCAAGGAAACTGGCAGCCGCAAGAATCGCTCAACTTTCGCTGGAGTCAGTGATCGTAACGATCATAGAGCGATCGAAGGGATCATAAGGAAGCCAGCCTCCTGAATATAAAGCTTCAAGTTTTTATAACCGTACTCAAATTGGTTCATTACCATGTTAAATTATGCCTGTTAGATTTAATTTGTGGTGACAGTTACAGCGGGATGTGAATTTCCTCATCAAAAATATATTACTTTCAAAACATAAATTTTTCAGAACCGTCAACGTGCAATGATGTATTACTAATTGAAAACATTTTAAAGTTCCATCTCACCCATGGCCAGACGATAACCGCTCTATGAAATTACAATTTACTTTCGTTTATAATTGGAAATTACGAGAGAGGAAATATACCTAACATAAAGTATCACTCAGCCTAAGATCAATACCCGTATATAAGAAAGAGCTGCGTTGAGCATTATGAATGGTTCTTCTCAGGATGCACGCAGAAGGTGTTTAATACTATATGTAGCCATATATTTTAAAGTGACTGTCAAATTCCAGGCGTGCTTATTGGTTAACCTATAGGCAAAATAATTTTATCAACTTTTCAACGAAAACGACAGGTACATGTGCCCGTGGTAAATTAACCGCCATGGCAAAAAAGTCTGCTCGTAAATGCAATAATCAGTCAGTTCCAGCATAGAATATACTGTGGGTGAATCTCTCCCAGAGAAGAGATAATAAAGACACTTTTCAAAGAAGCGACAACTAAGCTTTCAGGCGCGTGCAATTTTAATTAATTACAGTGAATGAAATATACATTGGGAAACAGCTGATAAGCAATATGAGTTAATTCATTTATTTAGAAGGTGTAATACGTGCAATCGCTGAATACTCATTTGAATTACATTACACTGCCTGGCTGACGCTTGAAACGTAGTCTGTAGTATTCTTCCATCATAGCACGCTTCAGAAAATGTAAAAAGACCTCAGTTTGCGAGCACATATTGTGTCAGACTTACTGTACTTGCTTAAATGAAAATCACCTGTGGTAAAAAATAACGTGGCTTATTATATCGCAAAGCTTGCTTGACTTTACCGAGAAACAACAAAAGTTAACTATGTCTCACAGCTAGTTCGGTGCATTTAAATTTTAACTTATGCTTTCCATTTTCAGAACATTCTCCTGAAACTTTTTCAGCACATTTCCTGCTGGGTTATACCTAGCGACAATGTACGTAAGACTTCCATCGCGACTCTTGCATGTTCCCACTCCAATTTCAGTGGTATCTCGCCAAACAATCTGAGTAAAATGACCTGTATCGAAGCTAAAGCCAGGTGAGTCGTATTTGTAACTGTTAATCTCCGAATACCAAATCCTGACAGCGTCAGTGACATCATAGTGGTTAGACATGCGGCAGATGTTTTCCCCCTTAAACTTTCGTTCTTCTTTATCCGCGTGACGCAGCTCATCATTTCGAGACAACTTCTCGGCCCAAGCCTGCGCCTCTTTTGACAGCGCAGGTGACCATTTAAGACTGGGCACGCCGTGAAGGGCGCGAAGATCGTTGTGTGTTTTTAGTACGGCATCAATGAACGAATCTGCAACCAATAAAATGCATCCATAATATATAACTTACAATTGTGCGATATGGTTCTCTGGAATTGAAAAAACGGGTAAAACCCCACCAACTGCAATGGAAAATATGTAATCATAACCAGATAACTCATGTAAATAATGACAAATCTAGGAGGGCACAAGGAGAAACAGCCAGCCCCATTGCCCATTTACTTAGAAACGAAACAGATAACGTTATGCATTTATTATATCTGCACTAATAACATAACATTAACTATATCTGCAAATTAATGCCGGTTAGACATTCAGGTCTTCTCGGATAAGGACCATAAGCCGTAGGCCTCGTCTCCTGCATCTTCAGTGTTACATGATTAGCAGAAACGTTAAAGAACCCACACACTTGTCGGAAAGAGTAGGGGACGTAGTTCCCGGTATGGTGGTCAACATATATCTCTATCTCTGGTTTTATCTTACATTTCATGCATGGGCTGGGTAGGTGGGTGTAATCAAATATGGACTACCGGAAGCCAGAGGCGCCTTTGCAAGCTGACGTTCGATCTCACC
>JAHPZR010013020.1:0-5000 GCA_019787425.1 Platygyra sinensis
GACACTGTAAAAAATGCGAAGAACCAAATGCATTTTTAAAATATAAAGAAAAAGAAGATGCTTTATGCGTCTAACTACAGACGATCACACAATACGAGCTAATAATACTCCTGGGGCCCGTTTCTCGAAAGCTCCGGAGACTTTTCGGGCCCGTAAAGCCATAGCAAAATCTCGAGCCTTACGATTACAAAGCTGTTTTATTCACGTATTCTTAATATAAACAGAGGTTCCCTTCATACAAGAAGTTTCAAGCGCATACACTTCTCCGTTTTTAGATACAGATGAGCTGAAAATGGCTTTACGGGCAAGGAAACTTTTCGGGGCTTTCGAGAAACGGGCCCCTGGGGCCTGTATCTCGAAGCTGCCGGTAATTACCGGCCCCGTTAAGCTGTTTTGTTTTCCATTCCAGATGGGAGTTTCAAACGGTTTGAAAACTGTACTGCAAAGTTATCAGCTACGGAAACAAAATGGACTTCATTGGAGGTCAGAACACACCCTACTTTTCTTAAGGCTTTGATTTCAAAATATGATTTCGGGCCCGTTAAGGTACCGGGTGTTTCGAGAAACGGGCCTCTGGGTTCATACCAGTTACTATGCATCTCCCAGAATGCCGCGACACATCCGGGAACTTTTTTATGTGAGCCGGCGCTAAATTCAAAGTCGATTAGAGAAAAGTGCGAATAATAACAAAGAATACGGACAAAAAGCGGCCACCAGCCGGTGCGTTCCTCTGTTTCACGGGCATATTAACTCCTCTGGTTTGGTAGTAGCATATGGAAATTGTAGAGAGGATCAATTTATGATTTAGAACAAAAAATTGTTTTTTAAGGTCTCTACAAGTATTATCAAATTTGCTTTGAAAATAGTCTCTTTTGGGAGCTTTCTTGTATGGAAGCTGTTCTTCAAGCGGAATATTCCGAAGAACTGATCACTTAAGTTTACGGGTAGCATATGGAAAAGTTAGTACCGGATGTCAGGAAAGGTCCTGCCAATTTTCGCTGGCTTACGACGCCTACAAAGTTAGGTAGTTACGGTAACTACAGAACGTTGTGACGCCTTTTAACCTTTGTTTTCTTTAAAGGGGCTAAGTGACAGTAGTTTAAGTTATTTTAAATTGAAAATTACCTTAAAAATTAAAAAAAAAACTTAAAAATAGCCGCCTAGGTGTTCCTTAAGGCAGTCTCTTGGGACCACTGTGATTCAACATATTTATCAATGACCTGAATGTTGTCATCAGTCTCCGCCTTGCGACTCTAAGTAATGTAAGTAATGATATCAAAACCCAATGCTCTGTTTGAACATTCAAAGTTATGCGGGGCCATTAACAGTGTCTGGCAATTGAGCCTACATACGTACTTACAGAGCTGATATTTCAAATCAACAGGCATTTAGAGCCAACTCGAGATGTCCAAGATAAAAAAAAATGGGCCAAACTGAGAGATTTCCAGTATTAAAGTAAAACAGATCACTTGCTGAGCAAAGTGAATTATTTCCAGCAGAAAACACCTGCAATTTGAATCAGTGGCCTACATGTGCGAGCCGGTAAACTGCCCTCGCACACGATTTTCAGCATCGCCGTTTGCTCAAAGTCTGTCGTCAATGCTATCGATGCATCGATAGGTAATTTTAAATAAGTTGTACTCAATAGCGTTTTGACAATTATACCTGACTGAGTACTCCGTTCATTTAAGAAGCGTATCGAGACCCAGTTTGAAATAATTTGGGCTGCTTTAAACTAATGGTTCCGGCTCAACATAGTAGTAGTGTATCAGCCTTGTTCCCCTGGTACACTGCGACTATAAGCCTTATCGCATTTCAGTTTAAAATAATAAAGCCTATTGCATTCTTACCTTTTAACTCTACAACCCTGGAGAAAACAAACTTGTTTCCAGTAGAAAAGTTTGGAACGTTGGCGTATAGAGCTTCTCCCACTTCCAAGCAAATATCTGAATATCAAACGAGGAAAACCTCTTTCATTTGGAACAACACTTCCCTACTTAGAAAACGTTCCCGATCTCAGCACATCGTCTCTAGATATGAGTGGAAATTTTGTGGTCAGCCTCATAATTTCGGGGCTATGCTTTGCCTATCACTATTGATCATGATGCAGTTAGTCATTTAATCCCGCAGTTTACAAAGGCGGAGGAGGGGGATTTTAAAGACTTTCCAAGAGGAGTAGCTGTTATTCATTCCTTAAAACTTTCAGTAGATGTTATTCATCCCTTGAAACATTTTCATGCGTGGACTGTTTCTTTCTGCCGTTTGATTTTGTAAGGCCAACCGAATTTTGTCACGCAGGTTAAGCCGAAATGATCGCCTTTTTGCAATCCGCCGTAAGGAAAAAGATGGCGACTGGAACATTGACCTATAATGCTCTGCGCAGAAAACTTTAAAAGAGCGTATAAAGAGAAAAAGAATAATTTTAAGTCATTCAAACTCGACAAGAGCAATGCAGTTAGTATAGGAATGACTGCCATTAAACCACATCTTTCTATATGCCCAGTGGGCTTAGTTTGATTCGCAAGGTATTGTGGCAAAATGTACAGCCGCCATCTTTTTGCTTACGGTCGATTGCCAGCATTCTTTGTTTCATTTTTCTTATGTATTACACCTGTACAATGTTGACTCAATTTACTGTATTCTCTGACTTTCTTCAAAACAACCTCGTTCCCAGGGTATCTCGTCTTACCCCCCCCCCCCCCTTCCCCGACCCCCCTGGGAACGAGGTTGTCTCCAAGTAGAGAAAAGCCAAGACACACTTGACTTGGCATCGCACTTGACATCAAAGGGCGTGTATGCCCGAATATAAGCAAACCTTAGTGAGATGATGATACAATTAGCTCATATCAATGTGTCTGATCTCAACAGAGATCGACTCCGAATTTACACGCACTTGTGATTTATGGCTCTCAAAAAATACAATACCAACAGAATTTTCTTTGTTGTTCTAAAGCTCTAAACAAGTCTTTTGTTTCCATTGCAAATATATGATAGAGTTTTGCGACACTGAAATACTAATGTAAGTCCAGATGCATTGTTTTTCTGCTGTAAATATCAACGATTTACCTAACGTAAGTTTATTCCTGGTACCTGCAGTGGAACAAATGGCTGTTTCTTACCTTGGAATTGAAGAAATGTGTTGTCTATCACCGAGGCGTACGTTGTTCCCGATGAATCACAGTGCAGAGCTCAAAACTGTACCACTTTGATAAATTTAACTGAAAATAATTGCAAAAGAAAATATTTACTTTACCCAGTGCATGAGCACAACGGTTTGAGTTTTGGATTTTCCATGCTTTAAGCTACACCCAAGGAATAAACTTAATGAATTGGAAACTGTCCTTAGGTTTTCAATTTTCATTAAGAGGTGATATTCCAGTCAATCATATCAAATCACTTTCCAAAGCGTTCAATTTTAAGTTAAAGCACATTAAAAATGTTTTGCTTTCCCGCTTCGATGACTTTTGTATCGCTTATCGCTAACCAAGGATTAATCGTTGTCCTAAAACCGAGAAAAGCTGAAAAAGTTTAATTGTTTTTATAAATATCTAAGAAAAATTGATTAATGTGAAGAAAATCGTTGATATTCGATTACTCACCTTATATCGCCCTCTATAACTTCATGCAAAGAACTGCATCAGGCAGTGATATTTTTTCTTGTGAAAACGAGTCGTCTTCTATCAATGGAAGCCACGATTATTTTCAAATGAAAAGATTTTCAGCAGGCTCTATTTGAAAAACTCGGATATAACTTAAATTGAGTAGGCGTCAGTTCCTTTGGTCATTTAAGACTTTTGTGGAAAGATAGAGGAAAGATATGGATGGATAGAAAATTGTGACTAGCAATTTTAGAAATGTTTGGTAATCTGTGATGCTGTTATAGACATTAGTTTTGCAGAAGAACAATATGAGAAAGATACAGATAGATAGAAACTTGTGACTAGTAAAGTTAGAAACATAACCTCCTTGTAAAAACAACTTAATTATTAACGTGAACTCTTTAATTAAGGTTCAGCGCAAATTCTACAAATATTTCATTGAATCCAGTGTATATCATTTCCTGGACATTTAAAAGGTATTGTGGTCGATTCACAAAGATTCTTCTTCGGCGTTCAATCTTGGGAATAGCATGTATGGGAGACAAATTTACTCGTCAGCTGGTGTATCTATCATAAAATCGATTCAAAAAATCTTTACGGGAAAGACTGTAGTCTCAAAATTAGCCATGCACTCTTGTCATATATCGTGTACAATATATCAAGTTCTAAGAAGTCACTTTCTTCCTGAATATCAGTCGACAGATTCTCGAAATTGTGCTGTAATTCCAGTTACTCTAAATTAAAAATTTACTCTATTAGTCTCTTGGCTTGGCTGGTATATTTTCCATGAATACCTTAGAAAAACAAGCTATCCGGTAAAACACAAATTAAGGCTTGTTTTAACCATGGATATATCGTTGAATCCACGATGTATGATATTTCCTGGACAGTTACAAAAAGCTATTGTGTTCGAATCACAAAGATCCATCTCCGGCTTTCATTCTAGAATGATGGAGGAATATACCCAGCAGCTCAGCCAACCGCGGGTAGACTATTTTAGCAATTTTTAGAATAAATACAATATTTCCCTAATAATGATAAACAGTTTATTAAAGTTAAATTGTATCAGATTTTATGTCGAGCTTCCCTAAAATTATGTCCCACTTCTTCGATGTTTCAATGTAAGTGCCGTGAGAGCGAGAATACGATTTAGTCAGTTTCCACACTAGGTCGGAGAAATTTCAAAACGTAGCTATATTTCTACGGTTAGGCCTACCGTCCACACTAGAGAGGTAATTGAAAACGCCGGCTTTGCGTTTTAGTGTGACCCGTGATTGTTGTATTTTCAGATTTCTCAGGTTTACTGAGTGTGACCAGAAAACACGCTATGAGTGAAACTTTCCGATCTGTTTTCAAATTTCCTTGGTGTAGTGTGAACCTCCAGCGTCACTTGCATTCATA
>JAHPZR010013020.1:7500-22500 GCA_019787425.1 Platygyra sinensis
TAGATTGAGCAAATAAAAGAGGATACGAAAATTTCGTTTCAGTAGCACTTAAAGAAACGCACCCTCAGTCTCCAGCCGTGGGTGTTTCCGTGCGCCCGCTGTCTTGTCTACGTGGAGAAGATCGCGGGCGCACCGAAACACACACGGCTGGAGACTGAGCCTAGTAATCATTAGAATATCATGGTACTTTGCATTTAAGAGACGAGAAGTAGATCCATCCCAAAGAAAAGTGGCTGGGAAAAGAATTTATTCACTCAAGTTCAGAATTAATGATTGCAATCAATTAACAGTTACTGGATGAGATTGAGCAAATTATCGTGATTTGGCAGTGGCAAGCAGATCAATTATTTGCCAAAGCCGAAAGCTGAGGCAAATCATTGATCTGTGAGACACTGACAAATCACGATATTTTGCGATATTTGAGTTCAATAATTGTTTTATCATTCGATCACCAAGTTTGTTTTCATATTTTAATCACTTCTTGGCAGCTCAGGGTTTTCTCTTAACAGCGTGGTTCCAATTACGCATGAGCAGACCATTATTTGTAGGCAGTTATTTGCAGGTCACGTGGTAGGCTCTCGGCCAATGGAAAGGAAGAAAACAATGCGTCGAATGATAATAGGTGTTATTTCTTGTACAACTGTATTCAAATCAGAATCTGTAATGAGTCCAGCTTGACTCTTTGAAGCCGGTCATGCCATACATCAATCTCCTCCTTCTGATGGCGCTCTCACTTAAACCAAGAAAGTCGTCTATTTTTTCTCTTTGAAAATGCATTTCTCCTAAGGACGTTGCCTACTAAATCCAAGGCTTCTGCGCCAGATTGGACAACGTGGAAAGACTAGCCCTTTGCAAAGGCTATTGGAAAAATTGGGGAAGCCAGGTATTTTTTTCTCGAGATAATGAACCTTAGATTAATGCCTACATCAGCATTTTTTTAAAAAAAGAAGAAAGGATATTTCTTCTCAGATTTCCTTAGAATTCGTCTTTGCATACAGAAAAGCGAACTCATTTATATATATCTTGAAAATGAAAGGGAAATGGTAACATAAAAACATTTATGGCATACTTCTCGGAACAAAATCGTCGGAGCAGCGCTTTTAGCGGCTCTGACAGTTTTCCTATGGTTCACCGAAACTACAGCCTAAATACCGTTTGCTCACAGCCAAAACCTAATCACGTGTTAAATAGAGGGGGTAAAGCCTGGTTCTCATATGACACGGAAATCCCAGACGATCTGGAATTTTACTTTTTGCCGACCATCCCAGATTTTGCCAGTACATCGGATATTCGGCAGAGGTCTGTCTGTCCCAGATAGCCATCACTCGTTGAGAGAGACGCTATGCTTATTTGTGATAAGGGGACTGTAGCCCAGCAACTTAGGGGATTGGTAATGAGCGAAATCCATCGCCGACAGACGCTGACGTCCCCGACGGTATAAATTTGAGTTTACATTTGTCGGGAATGATCACCGATCATCGCAGAAATCTGGGACGCGTCGGGAAAATAGAATCGCTCCCTATCGTTCCAGACGATCGGGGATATCTAGGATTTCGAGTTTTCATTAGTCGGCAAAATCTGGGACGGTCGGGTTACAGTAAAATCCCAGGCCGTTTGGGATTTTCCCGACGTATGAAAACCAGACTTGAGTTTCTTAAGAAACTGTGGTGCTGCGCCGGTTAGTAGTATTAGAAGATAATTTGGTTTTATCAGCGAGGTTCATAATGTGAATTGGCCACCGAAAAGATTTTTGAAAGAGATTATTGTTCAATGACGTTTTAAGCGTTGACCCTTCGTCGGAGCGAATCAAGGAATTGTGGGCTGCGTTGGTTTATATACGGGAAGATGGAGCTACACTATTGGTTAGTGCGTGGTAACGTGTAAAACAACCGAATGAACTAGTTAAATGAAAAGCGTTCGTTGATACCGTGAGGATTAAGAGTGCCGAATTGAAAAATAAATGTTTGCTCTAGAGTTTTGCGGCTTCTCCTCCTTCCTTGATGTAGGGAAAGCCCGCAGACTCCCATTTGTTGCTTTTCAGTGGGAGATTAGAGTGTCTCACGACCGGTTGAGATGCGTTTTTGTCGTCTTTGTCTACGTCAAGAAGGTGTTCACAGAATCGGTCGTCCAGTCGTCTTCCCGTTTCGCCCTATGTATAGCTTTTTGTCAAGAGTGCAAGTTATACAGTAGATGACATTGGCTGAGGTACATGAGAAATGATCAGTGATCTTGATGGATCGCAGGTGTTCCGATGTTTTCTCAACATTGCAAATGAAGGGGCATGTTTTTCATCGTGCGCGTGCGCATTTAAAAGTTCAGGGTCGATCACTTGTTTGGAATGCACTTCTAATTAAAATGTTATTTATGTTTTTGTCGCGTTTGAAGTGAAATTAATGGAGGTTGCAAAAAGATTCTGCCAGTATCGGGATCATTTTGAAAAGTTTTTTTTAGAATTATGGATTTTTCTGCGTCACTGGAAAATTTGAACCATTTACAGACTTGGTACTTTTCCTGATTAAAAACAGAATGTCTGTAAATTTATTTTACAAACATTTTATTTAGTTTTTAGTTCTGTTCATTTCAAAATGTTTGTAAAATGTTTGTAAATTACAGCAGCTAGAATAAGAGGATAGGAGTCATAATTTACAGACTTAACAAAATCTTCTCAGAATGCTTGTAAATTTACCACTTACAAAGATTTTACAGGATTAGTCTTATCATGTAAAATCTCTGTAAATTGACATAGTCGGGGCACCATAGAATCTCTGTAAATTGACATAGTCGGGGCACCGTAAAATCTCTGCAAAATCTCTGTAAATTGACATAGCCGGGGCACCGTAAAATCTCTGTAAATTGACATAGTCGGGCACCATAAAATCTCTGTTAATTCACATAGTCGGGGCACCATAAAATCTCTGTAAATTGGCATATTGGGGACACCATAAAATCTCTGTAAATTGACATAGTCGGGGCAACATAAAATCTCTGCAAAATGATTCATAAAGCCACCTGAGCACCTGAATTTTTTGCTTGAGCTACTGAAAGTGTGGCTAATAGCACACTACAGAAATGAAGGAAGCAGGTGCCTTGAGGATCACATCAAGTAGCGCCTCGACAGAAACGGCCAACTCGCACAAAGATAATAACAAATAAGTACATATTCGACCGGACACGCGTACGCACGCTGTATATGCAGCAATTGCCGGGAGGAAGTCTGAATCTTTCTAGAGTTAACGACTAAGATCGATGAGAATCGATGAGAATCGATATAATCGAGAGCAAGCACGAGGACTAGGATTGTGAGTATCGATTTTCATCGAAAAATTGAGGCAATCGATAATAATCGATTGACTATTATCGATTATATCAATTGCCTTCCGATGATCGATTTTCATCGATTGGGCACGCCGGGAAATTGACATTAAATCTCTATGTTGACAATTTGACATAGTCGGCCAGGGCACCATAAAATCTCTGTAAACTGACATACAACGTAGACATGCCGTAATGATTCGATTTAGCGCCCTTCTCACGAGTAAGTGCCTCTTCGAATGCGTTCTTATTAGGGCCCCTACCATCAATAAGCGCCCCTATGCAAGTATTATAATATTACAGCGCCATTAGTGTCCTTATCAACAGAGGTTCATCTTCCCGATCCATAATTGCTCACATACGTAATATTGTCAAGGCGCCGCTAAAAGTTACCATTCAACAGCCCTTGCTCGGTCATGTGTTAACCAGTGGTCACAAGATAAATTGGGATTATTTTGGCATTTCAGCGTGAACTGAACTTTCATTGGAAAATTATAGACTGTTTATTCAAGAGCTGAAGCTTTCCCTTAATGTCAATGACGGTACCGGTAGTGAGAAGTTATTGATTTATTTTAATAAATCAATAAAATCCTTATGATTTTTAGACCGGTTAGCGAACTGCTGCAGAACATTTTAACCATCACTTTTAAAAATGTGCGTAGACTACCATACGAAACGTCAAGTTCGGCATTAAAATGCATTATAATACAATGCATGTATATCACTGCTGTTTGTGTTAGATCCTTAATCAATTAAGCTACGATGGCTTAACTCTGAGTTCATACGATATTCTTATCGTTTTTTTTTTTTTTTTTTTTTTTTTAATATTTCGTTGTTTCTCAAAAAATAATAATAATAAGACCCAGTCCCGCGTAAGCGCCCTCCCTTGAGGTTTTGAAAGTACACCTGAGCGTCTCGGGCGCTAAAAGTCGAAAATCATTAATAAACTCAGGCTGGTTAGTGATCAAGAACATTGAGCATTTTCTCTTGGTCAGCGGTAATTTATCATCATGGCGGACAGTTTCTTGGAGATGGCGGACAGAAAGTCGAAGTCGTCGTTGCATAGTTGTTCAATGAGAAAAACTTTACCGTGCCTTTTATCGCAGGGACAGAAATTCTTTTCAGACATTTCGCGGATGATGTTTTCCCGGCAAGCACAGGTAGTGACGTCTAGTGACGTATTGCGCCTTCATTACCAGCATGCTCTACGATCACGTCCATTCGCTCCCGCTTTTTTCGAATTCTTCGATGCTGTGAATTCAACGGCTAGTAATACTTCCTGTGTTTTATTCTCATTTTAGACTTGGTCTACTGCAAAGAAACATAGGTAAGTGTCCATTTCGATGATGAGATTATTCGTAACGCAATTTTGACTTCGTAATCTCCTTTAAAGTTCGAATCTTATGTTTTCTATGCCGATCGAGCTCATGGCTCCTAGGTACATGTAATTTCACCATATGCTTCTGCTCTCATCTATTTCTCAGATCTGTTGATATGGCTGCAAGGGATTTCTTGGAACAAAATGGCCCTGCCGATCTTATCAAACTGGTTGTCGAAGAAAATAAGGTACAGTCTTATGGCTACATTTGCTTTTCGTTTTATGATCGGTTCAAACGTTGAACAATTAAATTTCGACATATCGACACTAGTATATTTGGGTCGATTCTGATATTTTTGCAACGTTGAAATCCCTTCCTTTAATCAATCTCCGAAGTTTTACACACGAAATAAAAGTATAACGGAATAAGGTATATAAACTAAAATTCAAACGAAAAACAATAGTTTCAATAACAAAAGAAAAATCACTAGCACAAATGAAAAGCTAAATTAAATATTCTGAGAAAATAGTGTGCATACATTAAAATTCAAAAAGCAACCGTCAAACGCACACGTTAAGTTTCACAATAACAACACTCCCACTTTTGACGTTGCTTGTTTGACAGTTTTCATTCCTAGTTCGAGGACAAGCTTCTCGAAAGAATGCCTAGGTAACGGCTTCGTCAGAATGTCCGCAATCATCTCACCAGTGGCTACATATTTCAAAATGATCGCTCCATTTTGCACCCCTTCGCGAACGAAATGATAGCGTATATCAATGTGCTTGGTCCTAGCATGCCCCACAGGATTCTTTGCCATTGCAATAGCTCCCTGGTTGTCTTCATTTATTACGATGGGGTCCTCCAGAGGTTCTCCTACATCTGTGAGTAACCTACGAAGCCAGATTGCTTCCTGGGTGGCCGCACTAAGGGCTACATACTCGGTTTCTGCTGTCGACAGCGCAACGGTTGCTTGTTTTTTGCTCAGCCAGCTCACTGCTCCCTTAGCCAATAAAAACACGTTTCCTGAAGTGGAGTGGCGGTCATCCACATCGCCTGCCCAATCAGCATCTGAGTAGCCAATCAGGTTTCCATCAGCACACTTCTTGTAACTCAGTCCAAGATATACCGTTCCTTTCAGATACCTGAGAATCCGTTTTGCTGCAGTTAAATGACTTTGTGTAGGATTTGCACAGAACTTCGACACAACTCCCACTGCTTGGGCGATGTCCGGACGAGTTGTGATTGCAGCATAAAGTAGGCTCCCAACGATAGACTGATACGTGATCTTATCAACTGGTCTGCTAACACCATCTTCCTTTTGCAGCTTGACGTTCAAATCAGCAGGTGTGGACACCGGTTTTGCTTCCGTTTGCCCAAACTTCTTGAGCATCTTTTCAATGTACTGCCCTTGATGAAGGTAAACTTGCTTCCTTTCCTTGTCTTGAACAATGCAAACTCCCACGTAGTAATGCAGCTCCCCCATGTCCTTCATCTTAAACTGCACCTTTAAGCTGTCTTTAAGACTTTGCATCTCCAAAATGTTTTTCGCTAGAATCATCAGATCATCAACGTGAATTGCGATGATTGTCAGCGTATCCTTCTTTCTGATGAACACACAGGGATCTGCTGAGGCTTGAGTGAAACCAAGCTTTTCAATACTTTCCTTGAAAGCTTTATTCCAACATCGGGATGCCTGCTTTAATCCATACAGCGACTTCTCCAGCTTGCATACTAGATGCTCTTCTCCTGATTTCACGTATCCTTCCGGTTGCTGCATGTAAATTTCTTCATCAAGTTTGCCATTAAGAAAAGCTGTCTCAACGTCCATCTGATGAATCAGGAAATCATGCTGGACTGCAAACGCTAACAATAAGCGGATTGAAGAGAAACGAACTACAGGCGAAAAAATTTCATCATAATCAATCCCATATTTCTGGGCGTAACCCTTGGCTACAAGGCGTGCTTTAAAACGTTCCACTCTACCGTCCACATCATGCTTTAGCTTGAATACCCACTTACATCCTATAGCTTTCCGACCCGGGGGTAACTCAACCAATCTCCACGTTTTATTCTCAATTAGAGAACTGTACTCTGCATCCGTAGCCACTTTCCATTCTGCGGCATGATCACTCGACTTTGCTTCTTGTATGGTTGAGGGCTCATCTACTTGACTTAGATGATAGGCAACATGGCGCACGCGGTAGGTCGCGGTGTCTGCATATTCGTCATAACCATATCTGACAGGTGCATTACGTGTTCTTTCAGATCTTCGGGTGCATCAAGTCATATGACGAAAGAAAAGCACGTTTTAACGAATTTCCAGGACTTTGAGGAGCCTGAAAACGTTGCCCTAGGAGACGGTCGTGTTGTGAAAGCATTGCGATCTGGACGCGTTCAAATGAATATGCTATTCCCAGGAACTGAGGCTAAGAAAGCTGTCTTGTATGATGTGCTGTACGTGCCTAAACTCACCTGCAACCTGTTTTCTGTACGAGCTGCAGTTGCTAAGGGTAACGCTGTCGAATTTGGCCCTAATCATTGCTGTATCTGGGATGAAAATGGAAAGCTTCGTGGAAAGGGGTCACTTGCTGATAAACTCTATCAACTAGATTGTGAAGTTCTTACTACTGGGCATGTCTCAGTTGCGACATCTCGTAGCGACCTGTGGCATCAACGTCTCGGACATGTGCAGAATGAACTTGTGCAAGGAATTGACATGGAGAGAATGACTGAACTGTCATTTTGCGAAGGATGTTTGGCAGGAAAGATGTGTCGAAAACCGTTTCCCACCGTGGGAGAGATTCGGTCGACGCGTAAACTACAGCTGGTACATAGTGACGTGTGCGGCCCAATGCAGACACAGTCGATTGGAGGGGCAAAGTATTTTGTCACGTTTATTGATGATTACACTCGGTGCTGCGCTGTATATTTCATGAAACACAAATCAGAAGTGCTTGACAAGTTTAAAGAATTTGAAATCACAACTACCAACGATGCTGGCAGAGCGATAGGAACTTTGCGGACGGACAATGGTGGCGAGTATTTGTCATTTGCATTTCAAAACTATCTAAAGGAGAAAGGAATTAGACATGAGTTGACAGTGCCAAACTCACCCCAACAGAATGGTGTATCGGAACGGATGAATCGAACTTTGATTGAGTCAGCACGCTCGATGATTGCGCATGCAGGATTATCGAACATTTTCTGGGCCGAAGCTATCTCTGCAGCTTCCTATGTCAGAAATCGCCTTCCCACATCGGCCTTAAAAGAAGGAGAGACTCCTTATGAGCGGTGGTATGGTAGGAAACCGGATGTGAGCCACTTTCGGGTATTTGGGTGTATGGCCTACGCACAAGTGCCAGATTGCAAACGGCGAAAGCTAGACACCAAGTCAAGGAAGATGCGTTTCGTGGGCTACAGCTTAACGTCAAAGGGGTATCGTCTTTATGATGAGACGAAACGAAAGCTCTATATCCGGAGAGATGTTGAGTTTAACGAAAGTGATTTTGGCCAGAAGTCAGCCTTGACTACAGAGCCAGACCAAAAGGGCATGGAAGAAGAATGCTGACACCACTGCAAAAGAAGAAGAAGTAGAAGCAGAAATTAGGAGATCAGAGAAGGACGAAGAGCGACAAGAGCCACAAGAAGAGAAAGAACTCCGAAGATCTGAAAGAACACGTAATGCACCTGTCAGATATGGTTATGACGAATATGCAGACACCGCGACCTACCGCGTGCGCCATGTTGCCTATCATCTAAGTCAAGTAGATGAGCCCTCAACCATACAAGAAGCAAAGTCGAGTGATCATGCCGCAGAATGGAAAGTGGCTACGGATGCAGAGTACAGTTCTCTAATTGAGAATAAAACGTGGAGATTGGTTGAGTTACCCCCGGGTCGGAAAGCTATAGGATGTAAGTGGGTATTCAAGCTAAAGCATGATGTGGACGGTAGAGTGGAACGTTTTAAAGCACGCCTTGTAGCCAAGGGTTACGCCCAGAAATATGGGATTGATTATGATGAAATTTTTTCGCCTGTAGTTCGTTTCTCTTCAATCCGCTTATTGTTAGCGTTTGCAGTCCAGCATGATTTCCTGATTCATCAGATGGACGTTGAGACAGCTTTTCTTAATGGCAAACTTGATGAAGAAATTTACATGCAGCAACCGGAAGGATACGTGAAATCAGGAGAAGAGCATCTAGTATGCAAGCTGGAGAAGTCGCTGTATGGATTAAAGCAGGCATCCCGATGTTGGAATAAAGCTTTCAAGGAAAGTATTGAAAAGCTTGGTTTCACTCAAGCCTCAGCAGATCCCTGTGTGTTCATCAGAAAGAAGGATACGCTGACAATCATCGCAATTCACGTTGATGATCTGATGATTCTAGCGAAAAACATTTTGGAGATGCAAAGTCTTAAAGACAGCTTAAAGGTGCAGTTTAAGATGAAGGACATGGGGGAGCTGCATTACTACGTGGGAGTTTGCATTGTTCAAGACAAGGAAAGGAAGCAAGTTTACCTTCATCAAGGGCAGTACATTGAAAAGATGCTCAAGAAGTTTGGGCAAACGGAAGCAAAACCGGTGTCCACACCTGCTGATTTGAACGTCAAGCTGCAAAAGGAAGATGGTGTTAGCAGACCAGTTGATAAGATCACGTATCAGTCTATCGTTGGGAGCCTACTTTATGCTGCAATCACAACTCGTCCGGACATCGCCCAAGCAGTGGGAGTTGTGTCGAAGTTCTGTGCAAATCCTACACAAAGTCATTTAACTGCAGCAAAACGGATTCTCAGGTATCTGAAAGGAACGGTATATCTTGGACTGAGTTACAAGAAGTGTGCTGATGGAAACCTGATTGGCTACTCAGATGCTGATTGGGCAGGCGATGTGGATGACCGCCACTCCACTTCAGGAAACGTGTTTTTATTGGCTAAGGGAGCAGTGAGCTGGCTGAGCAAAAAACAAGCAACCGTTGCGCTGTCGACAGCAGAAACCGAGTATGTAGCCCTTAGTGCGGCCACCCAGGAAGCAATCTGGCTTCGTAGGTTACTCACAGATGTAGGAGAACCTCTGGAGGACCCCATCGTAATAAATGAAGACAACCAGGGAGCTATTGCAATGGCAAAGAATCCTGTGGGGCATGCTAGGACCAAGCACATTGATATACGCTATCATTTCGTTCGCGAAGGGGTGCAAAATGGAGCGATCATTTTGAAATATGTAGCCACTGGTGAGATGATTGCGGACATTCTGACGAAGCCGTTACCTAGGCATTCTTTCGAGAAGCTTGTCCTCGAACTAGGAATGAAAACTGTCAAACAAGCAACGTCAAAAGTGGGAGTGTTGTTATTGTGAAACTTAACGTGTGCGTTTGACGGTTGCTTTTTGAATTTTAATGTATGCACACTATTTTCTCAGAATATTTAATTTAGCTTTTCATTTGTGCTAGTGATTTTTCTTTTGTTATTGAAACTATTGTTTTTCGTTTGAATTTTAGTTTATATACCTTATTCCGTTATACTTTTATTTCGTGTGTAAAACTTCGGAGATTGATTAAAGGAAGGGATTTCAACGTTGCAAAAATATCAGAATCGACCCAAATATACTAGTGTCGATATGTCGAAATTTAATTGTTCAACGTTTGAACCGATCATAAAACGAAAAGCAAATGTAGCCATAAGACTGTACCTTATTTTCTTCGACAACCAGTTTGATAAGATCGGCAGGGCCATTTTGTTCCAAGAAATCCCTTGCAGCCATATCAACAGATCTGAGAAATAGATGAGAGCAGAAGCATATGGTGAAATTACATGTACCTAGGAGCCATGAGCTCGATCGGCATAGAAAACATAAGATTCGAACTTTAAAGGAGATTACGAAGTCAAAATTGCGTTACGAATAATCTCATCATCGAAATGGACACTTACCTATGTTTCTTTGCAGTAGACCAAGTCTAAAATGAGAATAAAACACAGGAAGTATTACTAGCCGTTGAATTCACAGCATCGAAGAATTCGAAAAAAGCGGGAGCGAATGGACGTGATCGTAGAGCATGCTGGTAATGAAGGCGCAATACGTCACTAGACGTCACTACCTGTGCTTGCCGGGAAAACATCATCCGCGAAATGTCTGAAAAGAATTTCTGTCCCTGCGATAAAAGGCACGGTAAAGTTTTTCTCATTGAACAACTATGCAACGACGACTTCGACTTTCTGTCCGCCATCTCCAAGAAACTGTCCGCCATGATGATAAATTACCGCTGACCAAGAGAAAATGCTCAATGTTCTTGATCACTAACCAGCCTGAGTTTATTAATGATTTTCGACTTTTAGCGCCCGAGACGCTCAGGTGTACTTTCAAAACCTCAAGGGAGGGCGCTTACGCGGGACTGGGTCTTATTATTATTATTTTTTGAGAAACAACGAAATATTAAAAAAAAAAAAAAAAAAAAAAAACGATAAGAATATCGTATGAACTCAGAGTTAAGCCATCGTAGCTTAATTGATTAAGGATCTAACACAAACAGCAGTGATATACATGCATTGTATTATAATGCATTTTAATGCCGAACTTGACGTTTCGTATGGTAGTCTACGCACATTTTTAAAAGTGATGGTTAAAATGTTCTGCAGCAGTTCGCTAACCGGTCTAAAAATCATAAGGATTTTATTGATTTATTAAAATAAATCAATAACTTCTCACTACCGGTACCGTCATTGACATTAAGGGAAAGCTTCAGCTCTTGAATAAACAGTCTATAATTTTCCAATGAAAGTTCAGTTCACGCTGAAATGCCAAAATAATCCCAATTTATCTTGTGACCACTGGTTAACACATGACCGAGCAAGGGCTGTTGAATGGTAACTTTTAGCGGCGCCTTGACAATATTACGTATGTGAGCAATTATGGATCGGGAAGATGAACCTCTGTTGATAAGGACACTAATGGCGCTGTAATATTATAATACTTGCATAGGGGCGCTTATTGATGGTAGGGGCCCTAATAAGAACGCATTCGAAGAGGCACTTACTCGTGAGAAGGGCGCTAAATCGAATCATTACGGCATGTCTACGTTGTATGTCAGTTTACAGAGATTTTATGGTGCCCTGGCCGACTATGTCAAATTGTCAACATAGAGATTTAATGTCAATTTCCCGGCGTGCCCAATCGATGAAAATCGATCATCGGAAGGCAATTGATATAATCGATAATAGTCAATCGATTATTATCGATTGCCTCAATTTTTCGATGAAAATCGATACTCACAATCCTAGTCCTCGTGCTTGCTCTCGATTATATCGATTCTCATCGATTCTCATCGATCTTAGTCGTTAACTCTAGAAAGATTCAGACTTCCTCCCGGCAATTGCTGCATATACAGCGTGCGTACG
Source organism: Platygyra sinensis (assembly GCA_019787425.1). Taxonomy (NCBI): domain Eukaryota; kingdom Metazoa; phylum Cnidaria; class Anthozoa; order Scleractinia; family Merulinidae; genus Platygyra; species Platygyra sinensis. Next base: position 19,519 of record JAHPZR010013020.1, read on the forward strand.
CGTGTCCGGTCGAATATGTACTTATTTGTTATTATCTTTGTGCGAGTTGGCCGTTTCTGTCGAGGCGCTACTTGATGTGATCCTCAAGGCACCTGCTTCCTTCATTTCTGTAGTGTGCTATTAGCCACACTTTCAGTAGCTCAAGCAAAAAATTCAGGTGCTCAGGTGGCTTTATGAATCATTTTGCAGAGATTTTATGTTGCCCCGACTATGTCAATTTACAGAGATTTTATGGTGTCCCCAATATGCCAATTTACAGAGATTTTATGGTGCCCCGACTATGTGAATTAACAGAGATTTTATGGTGCCCGACTATGTCAATTTACAGAGATTTTACGGTGCCCCGGCTATGTCAATTTACAGAGATTTTGCAGAGATTTTACGGTGCCCCGACTATGTCAATTTACAGAGATTCTATGGTGCCCCGACTATGTCAATTTACAGAGATTTTACATGATAAGACTAATCCTGTAAAATCTTTGTAAGTGGTAAATTTACAAGCATTCTGAGAAGATTTTGTTAAGTCTGTAAATTATGACTCCTATCCTCTTATTCTAGCTGCTGTAATTTACAAACATTTTACAAACATTTTGAAATGAACAGAACTAAAAACTAAATAAAATGTTTGTAAAATAAATTTACAGACATTCTGTTTTTAATCAGGAAAAGTACCAAGTCTGTAAATGGTTCAAATTTTCCAGTGACGCAGAAAAATCCATAATTCTAAAAAAAACTTTTCAAAATGATCCCGATACTGGCAGAATCTTTTTGCAACCTCCATTAATTTCACTTCAAACGCGACAAAAACATAAATAACATTTTAATTAGAAGTGCATTCCAAACAAGTGATCGACCCTGAACTTTTAAATGCGCACGCGCACGATGAAAAACATGCCCCTTCATTTGCAATGTTGAGAAAACATCGGAACACCTGCGATCCATCAAGATCACTGATCATTTCTCATGTACCTCAGCCAATGTCATCTACTGTATAACTTGCACTCTTGACAAAAAGCTATACATAGGGCGAAACGGGAAGACGACTGGACGACCGATTCTGTGAACACCTTCTTGACGTAGACAAAGACGACAAAAACGCATCTCAACCGGTCGTGAGACACTCTAATCTCCCACTGAAAAGCAACAAATGGGAGTCTGCGGGCTTTCCCTACATCAAGGAAGGAGGAGAAGCCGCAAAACTCTAGAGCAAACATTTATTTTTCAATTCGGCACTCTTAATCCTCACGGTATCAACGAACGCTTTTCATTTAACTAGTTCATTCGGTTGTTTTACACGTTACCACGCACTAACCAATAGTGTAGCTCCATCTTCCCGTATATAAACCAACGCAGCCCACAATTCCTTGATTCGCTCCGACGAAGGGTCAACGCTTAAAACGTCATTGAACAATAATCTCTTTCAAAAATCTTTTCGGTGGCCAATTCACATTATGAACCTCGCTGATAAAACCAAATTATCTTCTAATACTACTAACCGGCGCAGCACCACAGTTTCTTAAGAAACTCAAGTCTGGTTTTCATACGTCGGGAAAATCCCAAACGGCCTGGGATTTTACTGTAACCCGACCGTCCCAGATTTTGCCGACTAATGAAAACTCGAAATCCTAGATATCCCCGATCGTCTGGAACGATAGGGAGCGATTCTATTTTCCCGACGCGTCCCAGATTTCTGCGATGATCGGTGATCATTCCCGACAAATGTAAACTCAAATTTATACCGTCGGGGACGTCAGCGTCTGTCGGCGATGGATTTCGCTCATTACCAATCCCCTAAGTTGCTGGGCTACAGTCCCCTTATCACAAATAAGCATAGCGTCTCTCTCAACGAGTGATGGCTATCTGGGACAGACAGACCTCTGCCGAATATCCGATGTACTGGCAAAATCTGGGATGGTCGGCAAAAAGTAAAATTCCAGATCGTCTGGGATTTCCGTGTCATATGAGAACCAGGCTTTACCCCCTCTATTTAACACGTGATTAGGTTTTGGCTGTGAGCAAACGGTATTTAGGCTGTAGTTTCGGTGAACCATAGGAAAACTGTCAGAGCCGCTAAAAGCGCTGCTCCGACGATTTTGTTCCGAGAAGTATGCCATAAATGTTTTTATGTTACCATTTCCCTTTCATTTTCAAGATATATATAAATGAGTTCGCTTTTCTGTATGCAAAGACGAATTCTAAGGAAATCTGAGAAGAAATATCCTTTCTTCTTTTTTTAAAAAAATGCTGATGTAGGCATTAATCTAAGGTTCATTATCTCGAGAAAAAAATACCTGGCTTCCCCAATTTTTCCAATAGCCTTTGCAAAGGGCTAGTCTTTCCACGTTGTCCAATCTGGCGCAGAAGCCTTGGATTTAGTAGGCAACGTCCTTAGGAGAAATGCATTTTCAAAGAGAAAAAATAGACGACTTTCTTGGTTTAAGTGAGAGCGCCATCAGAAGGAGGAGATTGATGTATGGCATGACCGGCTTCAAAGAGTCAAGCTGGACTCATTACAGATTCTGATTTGAATACAGTTGTACAAGAAATAACACCTATTATCATTCGACGCATTGTTTTCTTCCTTTCCATTGGCCGAGAGCCTACCACGTGACCTGCAAATAACTGCCTACAAATAATGGTCTGCTCATGCGTAATTGGAACCACGCTGTTAAGAGAAAACCCTGAGCTGCCAAGAAGTGATTAAAATATGAAAACAAACTTGGTGATCGAATGATAAAACAATTATTGAACTCAAATATCGCAAAATATCGTGATTTGTCAGTGTCTCACAGATCAATGATTTGCCTCAGCTTTCGGCTTTGGCAAATAATTGATCTGCTTGCCACTGCCAAATCACGATAATTTGCTCAATCTCATCCAGTAACTGTTAATTGATTGCAATCATTAATTCTGAACTTGAGTGAATAAATTCTTTTCCCAGCCACTTTTCTTTGGGATGGATCTACTTCTCGTCTCTTAAAT
>JAHPZR010013021.1:0-10000 GCA_019787425.1 Platygyra sinensis
CTTAGCATCGGGATTTAAAGGCTTCGAAGCCCTTTCAAACACTTCACGAGGCTCAACAAAAGGAAGAGGCGTAAATTTTCGCGGAAGATCAGGCACTTCTTCTTCAACGGCGTTAAATTCTTCATACACCTTTTCTTTAGCTTCAGTTTTAGCAATCTCAGTTCTCAGTTTAAGCAGCCTTTCTTGATGTTCCAAACGAAGTCTTTCTTGTGCGAGTGATCCACTTTCTTGCAATAAAGAAACTTCTGCAACCATAGCAGCCTTCTCAGCAGCAAGTTTAACTCTTTCACTCAAAACAGAACTCGCCTTCGACGATCGAGAGCAACTCGAAACTCTGGAGCGACCAGCAACAGAACTTTTCTGCGAGGGATGAACACGCCCTTCACGCACCTTCGTTCCAATTTGACTTATCGAGTCAGAAGGCTGAACTCTATCAAACGCAGGTAGCGAAATTCTTTCACTTCGCTGACGAAACAGATCAATTCTCTCTTTAAAATCAAGATATTTCTTTACTTGCTCGGTGAAATAGCTAACCGATTCCTCTTGAGCTTCCACTTGCGTTAGCGAACGATGATAATCATCATGTGCACGGTAGAAATTTTCCATTGCTTCATCCAGCTCAGACTCAATCGCAATTACCACGTTGACGTTTTCGACCGCACACATCAAACTCGTAATCTCGTTCATTTTCCTCGTAACCGACGCCTTGGCAAATTTCCTCGACGTTTTGAGTCTTCTCTGAGACATTTCCACTGTTGACTCCTCGACGTCGTCAAACATGTCGGTTGCGTTTGTTAACAGATATAGCCGATCGCTATAGAACTTCAAAAAAAATCTAAACCTTTGTAACGCGAACTATAATTAACTCTTCTCAGCAAATCGTGCACAAATCTAACGGTGTCTCTACACTTATCTGGAACATATTTCCTCACGAATCACTGACAGGTTCGGTTAACAAACGGTACAACCTCTAAAACTGCAGAGCTGGATACACAAGACTCGACAAATAAAACTTAAAAACGCCACACCTTAAAAAGGTAGCAAAAATTAACATAATATTACGTAACCGAGAGGAAAAAACGCACGTGGGAATAAAAATGTACAGACTCACGCACTCACAAGAAAAACACTAATTAAATATTCGCTATACTCCTTGTGCATTAAAGGAATTTTCTCTTCGGAAATCGAAGCGAAAGGGGAAGCCATTTTGTTTTTCTTCGGCTGCTAGGAGGTGAATAGTACTTGGCTAATCACCTCCGAGCTAGCCAATCAGCGTGAGCAAAGAGTACTATTCACTTGTGTAATATATATATACTAATAATAGTAATAGTAATAATAATGATAATGATGATGATGATGATAACAAATTTAGTCTTATATAGTTCTGCTTTTTCAGAATCAAGCAGCGCTTTGCAAAATAAATAAACCAACTAGATAAAAGAACTAAAAGAACTAAATATAGGAACTAAAAGAACTAAATATAACCTTAATTACAGTTCGTAGCTTGATAATCCCTTACTCCCCACCTCTGTCTTTTCCTTGAAGGAAACCGTTCTTATAAAAAAATATAAAAAAAATTGTTAGATATATTGAATGTAATTTCATAAATTTTGTCAAATCTTTCCAAACATTGATAATGAGCACTTTTCATGACAATTATCTTAAAACAACCAGTTTAGAGTTTAAGGACAATTGGAAACGTAACTTTCTTGAGGATGTGGTTTGTAGTTAGTCCTACTCAGCGAATCCACAGATTTAATGAGTAGGACTGGGATAGAGTTGAACCTGTTCTAGCATTATAACCAAAGTCGAAGTTAGTTTCATAGCTTCCTTTTTCAACAAAAGAAGCAGCATCAGCTTCTGTTATTCCAATCCCGTGATCACCACGTGCACAATCATTTCCTCCTCCACCAATCATCATCACTGATCCATCACCAGTACTCCAGTCACACCAGAAGCCGGTGTTGTTCGCGCTTTGGATGTCTCCACTGCACTCAGCCTGTTGAAACCCGTCTGTTGACTTGTACTGACCGCCATATTGAACCGTGCAGTTTCCCAGGCACTGGTCACTGGCCCAAACTTTGCCATTTCTAAAGTCGCCATAACTTGTGATTTTTGATCGGAATGTTTGTCCAGCCAAACAGTTACCTGTGGTCTGTAACAAAGGAGTGTGACTGGGATCATCAGTGCGCGTGATCTTAAACTCTCTGCCGGTAACCAACCAAAAGGCTGGTGAGATCATGTCAGCGTTGATAGAGGGGCTGTATGTTGCTCCCATGGCAACTTGCTGGTCATACCACCAATAGCCACTGTCTTTCATCCAGTTCTTGTTGTCGTTAATTGAAAATCGAGCAATAAGACTCCATCCTTTGCCATCTGACGTCATGTCACAGTAAACCTAAAAAAGAAATGAATTCGGGTTCGTGTTGAGTACGTCTGTGTAGTAGTAAATTTGTTATCGTGGCCCTATGCCCCACTGGGGCCGTAAGAAATTATTATAATGATGATGATGATGATATATGATGTTATCAGATAATGACCCCATTGTTGTGTACTATATTCGTTTTTCAAGCGTCGCGATCTGGAAGAAGAGGTGACGAACATAACCAAGAAGAAAAATTTCGGGAAGAAACACATGATAACTTTATTCAATTTGCCGTTGGTGCTACTCCTTGAACTCCATGGATTCATCTGGAATTTAGTTTTCAAGCGAATTTACAGTTTGATTTTTAATCTGGTATTGTTTCAATTTACTTTCCAAGGGCATTAAGAGCCCTCTTAATTTAATCATTTCGTTCGAAACAGCTTAAAAGCTCATTCTTTCTTTTTTTTCCGATGGCAGAAGATATCAGACAACACACACGAATGCAGGTAGGACAATTGTTCATACATTAGAATAGAGAACAGCAACAACTTCTACTCGCTGTCACCGCATATCGGTGTATTAATTTACATCTGTTCCTCATGACTGAAACCGTGACAAGTTCTTTGTTGAGCTTTGCATTCTAGGATTAGTTTTTTTTTTTTTTTTTCTTTCCGCCCAGCAGCTAGCAGCCGGCAGCTGCGAGGCCACGCTTTAAGATCACTCTACCCACAAAGTGTAACTGTTAGAAACACATCGTAAAGACCAGGTTGAGAAAAAATGTCGGTTCAATTCTGACTGCACGTTGCTCGTCAAGACTGATACAAACGTTGTTTTTTAGAAATTGTAGAACTAGTGCAAATTTAAATAAGTGAATTTCGTTTGCTGGCCTTCCTTTTAAGCAACTAAGTAATGGCTCTTTTAAAGTTATCTTAAAGTGGGGGAACGTTTTAATAAACATTCATCGTTTAATGTCCTTGAATTCTGCAGCACCTTTAGATAGGCTGACCTGTTACACTACCAGGTTTGGAATAGCTTATATCTAATATTTCCTTTTCAAATTAATCGTACTTTGACAATTTTTTTGAATTACCTTTCCATGTTTAAGTTGATATTCTCCATCAGGTAACTGTTGATCTGCTATCAACAGAGCCTCTTCGCACGAAGGAGCCGCTAAAAAGTGATGAAAAATTTAAATTCACTATTAGAGCGTTTCGAACAGTGTTTTATTCCAGTTGCATTCCTGTTGCACGTTTATTGTTTGTATAACACGTAAATTATTGCGGTCGTCTGTCTTTTTTTTTGTCGTGTTTTAGAAATAGAGCATAGAACATGTTGTTTTAAACGGTTGTAAGGGTACAGAATGAAATATACTAAACTTTTCATTGTCACAATGACTGAAGTTGTCGTTTCCGCTATTCCAAACCGGTTTCTGGCTTGACAGATGTAATCTCCGTCACTGCTGAGCTTGACCGGGTTAATTTCAAGACATCCTTTTTGCTGAATAGCCAGTGTTGTATCAGAAGGCTGTTCAACACGTGACCACTGGACATTGGGTGGAGGAGAGCCTGTTGCTTCACAACAAAGACTTAAACTAGATCCTTGAACTGCAGACACCTGTAATGGAGGTCTGTTGGTAATAACCGGCGGCTCTAAGGAAAAACGAAATCTAGTTTCATTTATACCCTAGTGTGATTTCCGCGCGAACTGCCTTACCACTCAGATTTTCAAAGTTTCAGCTCGTGCATGACGTCAGTATTAGTCGCCCCGCCAAAAATTGACACAACATGTTGCAAATTTTTGAAATCAAAACAAAATTTCCGGTGTTGGTTTAAAAATCATCTTTTGTAACATCAGCTTTCTAATTTCCCAGGTTTTTCTACTCAATGGCTTTCGATTTATGTACTGAGATAATCAAAAGGAGAGGGCCAAGAATAGAGCCTTGGGAAACTCCACAGAGTAAGTTACCTTGGGAAGATAAGCATTCATTTATAAACGTTGTTGTCGGGCAGTAAGCTGTTGTCACAAAGCTCTCTAGAACCTCTAATTTCATTGGATCTTGTTGGCACGAAGCTCTATTGTTTTAGGGCTAGGATCCATTGTTACCATTGTTTGTATATAATTTTGTCAACCAATCCTGTGAGACGTTCCGAAGAGCTTCGTGGCGGCCCGCAGTAAGATAAGACTTGAACCACATCAATTCTCTATCGACGACTCCATAAAACTGAACTTTCTCTAGTAAAATCGAATGATCAACTGAGTCGAAGGCCCTACAAATATCAAGAAAAAACTACACTTGTCAATTTTTCCTTATCCATATTATAAGACCAACCTTCCCACATTTGAATCAATGCCGAAACAGTCGAGTGAAGAGGGCGGAAACACGACTGGAATTTAGAGCGAATAGAATTGTCTTTCAGATAGTGATAAAGCTGTTGAAAAACTACTTTATCGAAAACTTTACTTATTATTGACAGGAAAAAAATGGGTGTATAATTTCTCATATCACGACGATTATTGCCTTTATAGACGGGGCACAAACGCGCATTTTTCCAGTCATAAATAAAAAATTCCAGAGGGAAGTGACAAATTAAATATAAACGTCAAAGATGAAGCAGTTATACTAGACACCTGACACTTTAAGCCTGTTCATATGCGAAATTTCAGTACAGTCGACCTGGATAAAATTCAAGAAGCACAGCCGGAATCGGTTGGAGTATAAATCTGTATCGTTCGCGACTGTCATAGCTTTCTAGACTCCTGTAACTTTACTAATAAAGCTAATTCACATACTTCTAAAGTGAAAATACATACAGGTCAAAAACTATGGCATTTTGGCCGCTTTGTTGCGAAAGCGAAGCTATTTTGTCTAAAAGTTTTCGTTCCGGTTACTTGGGATGGAGCGCTCATATGGAAAATTTTCATCCTGGTTACCGAGATCTCAGTGATCGGGATAGCCATGCACATCGAAATTTTTACGAAGAAAATAGTGGCGGGGCGAGATCTCTAAGCAAAAAAAAAATCAGTTTTCTGAAATTAGTCATTATTTTGAAGTATAACCTTTTATAGTACTTTTCACTTGTGATTTGTTTCATACCGGGTAATTTCCTAATAAATTGAATTGTATGGTAAGGGTAAAAATGTGATTATATTCGGCGGATTGTGTATGCCTAGGCCGTTTTTGCCACAACTGAAATCGCAGACTGCCCAATTCTAAAGGATGTAAGACCATAAAATTTCTAAGCCACCAACCTCAACCCACCAGTAAGAGCAGTGAGGTACAAGACCGCTTGCAGTCACCAGACGGGTGTAATACTCACGAATTAAAGATATTGAAACTGAGACCGTGAGTTGCATAAGTCTTAAGAATGTAGGAGTAACTACAAAGTAGTATTTTACTTTCGTCATCATGGTGACTAGAATTAAATCAAATTTAAAAAAAAATACCTTTCAGGCGCAATTTGCTCATGGCCTTTAGAATTCCATAACCAGTATTTGCTGTGCACATGTATGATCCAACATGAGACTTTTGTACATTGTTGATATGCAGTGCACCATCTTTCGCAGTGGTATCTTTGAGCAAGGCACCTCCAAGCTTACCCCACGTTATCTCTTCAGATGTTTGACCGTCAACCCAGCAATAAAATATTGCCGTTGTGTTAATAAAGACTTCCTGAGACACTGGATATATACTGATTTTTGGGTCAGCGATGCATTCTCCTTTTGGTCCCTGAAGGCCCGTATAGCCCCTATTCCCCTTGTTGCCTTTCAGGCCAACCGAGCCCTTTTCTCCCGGGCGGCCAATTGGCCCAACATCTCCTTTTACCCCAGGGATTCCACGAGGACCCTCCGCATCCATGTCGCCCTTAACTCCCTGGTTTCCTTGACGCCCTTGCTTGCCACTTAGGCCAGGAGCTCCTATGGGACCCAAAGGTCCCTGCGGCCCGGTTACCCCAGGGGCTCCCTTTTCGCCCTTGTATCCGGGATACCCGTGAGGACCGGGATCACCTTTGGGACCCGGGAGTCCTTCTTGGCAAATCTTGTCTTTGCTGGTGCACACTTGATTTAATCTCTCCTTTATTTCCTGGCGGACTTGTTGTAAAGATATCCTTGAAGTATTTTGTGTCCGGGGCGCATTCCTTGCGTTTCTTTGGCGATGACCTAAAAGTGAAAGACCTCGCACGTTATTTCGAGCGTCTACGCAGTGACATAATTAATTAGACTCCTTGTGGAGTGGTCTATCTTAGACCTCTGGACTATGTTGTTAAATTACTTAAAAAAAGGAATGAATAATAGCCTTCAAATCATCCTTCGCAAACGCTGAGCAGAGATGAACCCAAAACACGCCAGTGTGGGACACCAAGTAAATAAATGATTTAAGTGACCAAAATGGACGATTGAGAAAATATTTAGTAACATTGTGTTAAACTAGATGGCCCTTGCTGTTAGCCTCAGTGAATAGACATATTTATTCACCGCAATAAAAATCATACGGTTTTTTACCAATTATTCTTCAATCTTTTCGGGCAGCCACGGATGAACGACAGGAACAAAATGTCTCTTCCACCTATATAAGTTAAGCTCATTCAAAAAAATGAAACTTCACATTTAGTTGTACTGTCGCAATAAGTTAAATATTCTTAAGACTCTGAAGAATCTGATCATGTAGGGTTCCAGCATTATAAAGAAGTAACGTGACTGTACATGTTTGTTGCTTATGTGTTAATCTACCCACTGCCTACTTTTAGCTCATTGCAGTGTCCATCGCTTCAAGTGAGAAAAATTGATTCGGCAAAACAGCACTAAATATGTCAATCAATCAGACTGGTGATTTTTACTTCCGGCCAAAACTTAGTCTTCACCGCAACCGTTTTTGGGGATGTCACCCAACGCTTAATCCAAAAAAAACCGTGGCGGCTACAAAGGAGACTACAAAACTTAAAACCGCCATTTTTTTTACATATATCAGTTAATCTTTTGAATTGATTTCTTTTTTACATTACAGATTTCATTTGAAAAATCGAAATTTGAAGAATATTGCCAATCTAAAGGTATACAGTAACCTCAAGTAAGACGCATTTCAAATTCTCTAGGTCTTACTAAACACAAATTAATTCTTTCCTTGTTTTGCTCCTTCCTGGTTATGTTAACATAGGTTGTAACATTGCTTCCACCAATTTATGCATCTGAGCTTGGATATCACTGAGCATCAACAGTCTGAATAAGCCTTTCAAGCTTTGATTTTGAGATCACTCCTTCCTGTATCGAACTCGATTCAATGAGAGACAATACTAAAGGAACCAATAAACCGCCAGTGAACCGCCTTTGTTTATTGAAGCAGACCACATTTCTATTTTATGCAAGTACTGCTTTGTACTCCTGTTAACAAGTATTTTATGTATAGGTTGTTATCTTCAACTAGTTACAAGAAATGAAAAAGTTCAAGTTTGTTGAAAATTGCCTATTAAAAGTTCCTTTCTAAACTAAAAGCTATCATCACTTGCTTCTATTTCAAGGGCATATCAAGTTCATTGACAGGAGCTAATTTGCAGTGAATGACTTGACATCAGGCGTCAACGCCAAATGATAAACTGTCTCAGGAACTGTTTCCTCCCTTCATCGGCCTTCAGAACAGGAATAGAGTTCAAAACCCGACAAATTATATCAGTTCTTATTTCTTACGGAATAATTCATAATGTAGGTCACGTCTTCACCTCTAATGGATGGGGAATCAATATCAGTTTCTCAAATTTAAGTTCTTTTTTCCTTTTTTTCGAAATTGTGCTAAAAGAAAGACATGACGAGCTAACAGAGTATGTGAGTTTCCATTGGCATTGACGACTGAATCCACCAACAAAATAACGAGGCAAGTTATTTTAGAACCATGAAAAAAAAAACAAAACAAAACAAAACAAAAGTCTAGCTAGGGTCAGTCTCTTCGTCACTGCCCGGCTCACTGTCTTTGTCCTGATCTTAAAACTCATTTCTTATATCAAAACAAAAATGCATGTTTTGAAATATTGCATACATCCTGACTTTTAAAAAATAAATAACATCGAAATAGATTAAGAAGGTACTGCATTAAATAACGAAGCACAGAAGTGGGAAACCGTCGTCTATTTTCGAGTTGTCAGTGATACACTATATATTTGGTTTCAGCATCATCCGATCACTCAGGATATAAACACGCTTCTTGTTTATACTCGATCAGTCACGTATAACTGAAACTACTTCTTTCACTGCTGACAAGAAACATTTCTCTACTTCCACAAAAATTAAATACTCGACGACTCTAGGAATTACCTAAACTACTATACAATGATGAAAAACGAATTGTTCTCTTATACTTACTCTCCAGTGTTTCCATATCGTTTTTGTGGTCTGTTGTCTGCAGTAACTCAGTCTGGACACAGCCTTCCACTTTTGAAATCCGCAGTTCGTTCATCTCTGTTTTTTTGTTTATCGATTCCATTCTCAGAAACAGCGCAACAATCAACACTAACCAAATAAAAGACAGAAAAGAAGAACCTTTGTGGAGAACGTCGGCACATTTGGAGGAAGTTTTCTTGTTTCGTTCCATGATCGGTTCTGATTAGCAAACAGTTCTCTGAACAAGCGTAACTGTCGTATAAACTGAAGGATTAATTTCCTTTTAGCAGCAGTGTCGTGTTCCTGTATACGGGATTCAAAGGCCAGGTCACCGAGCTAACAACTGTAAAATGGTCTATTCGCCATGCGTTAATGCATTGTTCGGACTCATTTCTCTAAACTGCAAGATATGTTTTTAATCTCTAAACTTGTATTGCCTTCGCGGAACTAAATATGAGATTTTCCTTGAACGAATTGCTTATTTGTATTCACACTAGTTTGCTTGCGGTTAGCTCTTATTGGATGTCTGGGGCAACTCTATTATAATAAATGAAGAAGCGAGTTTTGGCGGATCAACCTGGTAGTGTAGTGGTATAAGAGGGATGTTAAGAAACAGAGGTTCCGGGTTCGATACTAGGTGGTTACTTGCAAATTTTCCTTTTTCTTTGATTTAGAAGAGAAAAATTCGTTTACAGTTGGAAAAAAAAAATTAAGTGTCGCCAAAATGGCATCGACCGTTTACAAAAGGGAAATGCGCTTCGCAGTCATGCTGTTACTTTTACTGGAACTAAGGACTCGTCCAAATTACGCCGGAAAAATTTGAAAACGCAGCTTTACTTTTATCAGTTAGGCTAACCGTCCGCACTCATCCGTTACGAACACGGAACTTTTCTAAAAGCCTCTTTAAACTAGGGTGATTTGAAAACGCTGGCTCAGTCGTTTAGTGTTTTTCGAAACATTATTAGCAAGGAACTTTGCAGAAAAAAATCACATCACGATAATTATATTTGGTCCCTGCCCCGAGTTTTCCTCAAACACAAATCCAAAATGACTTACCGCTGGATGTTACGTTTTGAAATTTCTCCGGCTTAGTGTCAAAAACACTGATTTGATAAGAATTTAAACTGACAATGCGTTTTCACCGGCGTAGCTAGAGTACACATTCTTAAAGAATTTTATATTTTTAAAGCTTATAAATAAAAGCTGACTTCTTCCGCGTTTACTCGTTAACCTTATGCCTTGGAATGTCAATTTTCCCCCCCCCCAAAA
>JAHPZR010013021.1:15000-20000 GCA_019787425.1 Platygyra sinensis
CTGGCTTCGTAGGTTACTCACAGATGTAGGAGAACCTCTGGAGGACCCCATCGTAATAAATGAAGACAACCAGGGAGCTATTGCAATGGCAAAGAATCCTGTGGGGCATGCTAGGACCAAGCACATTGATATACGCTATCATTTCGTTCGCGAAGGAGTGCAAAATGGAGCGATCATTTTGAAATATGTAGCCACTGGTGAGATGATTGCGGACATTCTGACGAAGCCGTTACCTAGGCATTCTTTCGAGAAGCTTGTCCTCGAACTAGGAATGAAAACTGTCAAATAAGCAACGTCAAAAGTGGGAGTGTTGTTATTGTGAAACTTAACGTGTACGTTTGACGGTTGCTTTTTGAATTTTAATGTATGCACACTATTTTCTCAGAATATTTAATTTAGCTTTTCATTGGTGAAAGTGATTTTTCTTTTGTTATTGAAACTATTGTTTTTCGTTTGAATTTTAGTTTATATACCTTATTCCGTTATACTTTTATTTCGTGTGTAAAACTTCGGAGATTGATTAAAGGAAGGGATTTCAACGTTGCAAAAATATCAGTTTAAAGATCTTTTAAAAATGTGTTTGCCTTTCTGTATGTAAGAGTGAAGTCTAAGGAAATCTGCGAGGAAATATCTTTTCCCTCTTTTTTCAAAAAAATGCTGCTGTCAGCATTTTTGTTGAGATTCGAGGCTAATTATCTCGAAAAAATGCGTGGCTACCCATATTTTTCTGTGTGGATTCCAATAGCCCTTGCAAAGATCTACTTTTACCGCGTGGTCCTAACCTGAAGCAAAAACCTTTGTATTTAGTAGGCACCGTCCTTAAATTAAGAAATCTTTACAATCGTAGCTATATTTCAACATAGCCAGGCAATATAGCCATTGTTGTCAGTTAAAGTCAAACAGTACTTACAAAACGGATTTTAGTTAAATCAAAGAAAAGCTGTAACGCTATGTTTTTATGAAAATTTTGCATCATGGGCCTTAACATTCCTTCGTTTTCCATCTTATGCGCCCCTTATAGTTTGTTACCATTACTATCACCGGAATGTATTTACACTCTCTTTCAGTGTTAGTTCAATGATTGTCGAATTGTGATAAGTTGTTAAGATGCAACTTTTTACCGAGTTAAAATGTTGCGGTGAGAGTCCACGGCAGCCTTTTGGAAAATATTCGAGGTATTTAAGTAAAGACGTTAATCGATACTTGTGACAGTAATCTAAGACTCGTTACGTTCTTCGATAAGTCTCACTCAACGGATCCACAGATTTAACGAGTAGGACTGGGATGGATTACCATATGAATGGGCGTCATAACCAAAGTCAAATTCAATTTCACCACTATCTTGTGAACATAAGAAGCAGCGTCTGTTTCTCTTATTCCAATCCCGTGATCAGCACGTCCACAAGCACTTCCTCCTCCACCAATCATCCATCATCACTGATCCATCACCGGTTAGTGAGTCACACCAGAAGCCGATGTTGTTGGCGCTTTGGATGTTTCCACTGCACTCAGCCTGTTGAAACCCGTCTGTTGACTTGTACTGACCGCCATATTGAACCGTGCAGCTTCCCAGGCATCGGTTACTGGCCCAAACTTTGCCATTTCTAAAATCGCCATAACTTGTGATTTTTGCTCGGAATGTTTGTCCAGCCAAACAGTTACCTGTGGTCTGTAACAAAGGAGTGTGACTGGGGTCATCAGTGCGCGTGATCTTGAGCTCTCTGCCGCTGACCAACCAAAATGCTGGCGAGATCATATCAGAGTTAATGGATGGATCTGTTGTTGTTCCCATGGCAACTTGCTGGTCATACCACCAGAGTCCGTCGTCAAGCATCCAGTTTTTGTTGTCGTTGTTCGAAAATCGCGCAATAAGGGTCCAGCCTCTTTGCTCACCTATGTCACAATACACCTTTAAGGGTACAAGGAAGAAAACTGATCATATGAATCATTTTAAAATACTTTCTTTCATTGTGACCGAAGTAAAATTTGGCATTCGCGGTGTTTTCAAAGTAAAAGAAAGAAATAAATAGCTTGACTCGTAATCGTTTTTAAGGATGGTTTATATACATTGGTACTGCTAATTTGTAATACATACCAAATGCAAGTGAAATGAAGACAGCCAGGATAGATTTTAAATTAATTTTTTCATCGATATGATCTTATTTTGTTTTAATGTCTTACCTTAAATTTAAAAGATTTTATTTCAAGTTCGTAAGTCCCAGTCACAAGTCCTCTTGAATGCTTCCACACGAATGCCTCGCACGAATCTGAAACTGGGAAAAAAAAAATAAAAAATCCACTAACGAAAAGAAATAAATTCCTTTCTTATCCTAAGACTGGCAATAGGAACGTTGCTTCTAAAGGCACTGGTTTTAATGATAATGAATTTGTATAGCGCTAAAACTATACGTAACCCCGGGGAAAGATTCCAAGCAATGCCCCTGTATCCAGTTTCCACATACAATTTTCATTAGTACAGATTAACTAACTACCATGGAAATCCAAAGATTTATTTCAAAATTTCCAAATGACATCGCGTCCGGAATTAATGGTAAAGAGCACGACATGCAACGCGAAATGCATGGAATGATGTCACTGTAAATTATTTTTAAACATGAGCTCGCATTGTGAGCAGTTAATAAATCGAGGAAGTGACGAATTTATAACTATCAAAAGTATTACCTCTTCTGCGGGTTCTGATCCGCTGGCCACTGAGAGTAGGTTTGGGTTGCTTTTGACTCGTAAAACGACTGGCTGAAAGCAAGATTAAATGAACAAGGTTTTAACAAGTCACCCACGCACGATTTCAATTAGGACTTTGGGGCAGTGCACTTAAATTTACGGTAGCCTTACTGAAATATCAAGTCTCTGGCAACCAAATTTTTCCAAAGTATTGAGTTATTCGTTAGGCCTACTGTGCTAACCGCTGTTATGACCAGCCCACCAACTGAATAATTATTTAAAATTTAGAAAGCGTGATTTAAAGAATTTTATATTTTTAAAGCTTATAAATAAAAGCTGACCTCTTCCGCGTTTACTCGTTAACCTTATGCCTTGAAATGTCAATTTTTCCCCAAAAAAAAATAATAAATAAAAAAACGAATTCTCTACTTGCACAAATCCTCTTTTCCCCAAAAAAAATTTGTATAGGCATTGTTTTAGATTACTCTTGGGACATGTTCATGTCTCAGGAGAAATTGAAAACAATGAGTATGCAAAATTTTAGGGGGGTTAAAGAGGTGCATTATGGTATTGTGCAAGTAGTGAATTAAAGAAACATGAAGATTCAAAATCTCTTAAAAAGTAATTGCCTTAACGTATTTCGAAACGATTTTGCTTTAATCACTAATCGATTTACATTTAAGGACGGTGCCTACTTTTGTTAGTGCGCACGTTTTCAAGAACACTTGTGTACGTGAAGTTTCATACGGAGTTCGCTTATGGCAGAAAATAAACAACGCCACGTTAAAAATCAAGAGAACGTTCACCTTCACACCCGGTATATAAATTCTCGGAGTGGTGTTTTCAGTCAAAATTAAGCGCAATGTGAAAACATTTACACAGCAGTGATAACAGATCACAAAAGCTAAGAAAATGTACGCAAAGAAGATGTGAAAACACGTTACACCGTGACGATCGATCGCCAAGCTCTGTTCTGTAAAACAAGTTTAATACGAATCCTGTGAAACTACGATCAGTCATTAAAACAACGCGTGATCCGCTAAAAGACATTCATTGCAATATTGCATAGATATCTACAAAAAGATGTAATGAGTGATCTTACCTGGAAACCTAGTAAAATATTGGCAAGAAGAAAAAGTTATCGATGGATGCAGACGACACCACACTCACATCCGCTGTAAAATATGACACCAACAGCGAGCAAGAGCGGAAGACGAACAATAATGTCAGGGACTTGGGCTTGAATTTTGCAACCACGCCTCATGATTCGTCCTTAGGCCCTTGGGACACATCCCTTTCCCTTTCAGGGAATCACTCGCTAGGAAATAGCCACAGGTACGTACAGACTGGAAAAGCCGTGGCAATTCGCTGTTACAACAGCTTCAGGTTGTTGCTGCGTCTATTTTTGCTTTGTTCGCGTGAAAGGGGCACTGTCACGAGAATTTTACTGTTTTAGGTCAATTCTGTGTTAAAATCATTACTTTAAGGCTTTAATCATAAACAAAAAGTTTCTGTAAAGCTACAGCGAAGATATCAAATGAATTTTATCAGATAAGGCTAACCATAACAAATTTCTTGAGGATTTTTGGAACTCGTGGCATCAAAACAAAAAATTGGCCAATTTTTTCAAATTTCAATCCATTTCCATCCGTGCCTTCTGTAGCGACAGGCGACAGAAAACAGTTTCAGTACCTTCAAATAGTCTCTAATAACAAAACTAGATCATTAGTTTTGGAATTCAAATGATGTGAAGGCACCTTCAAGCTTTTTATAAAGTTGCCAAATAGCGTGACAATGCCCCTTTAATACAGACAAAACAAGCTATTTAAATAATACATTACTTATTATAAATTATGGCCTATTTAATTTGATGATAATCATTGATGCAACTCCATGATGTAAGCTTGATAAATGCACATGGGAAAGGTTAGCATTTATTTACATTTCTAATGCTACTTCTGTGAACATTTTACTGAAATTGCCTTCCAAGCATGAAGTTTAATACCCTGCAAGCAGAGGTCCCTTCCTCTTCCCGACTTTTCTAGGAAGGGACCTCTGCTTGCAGGGTAGAAGGTTTAATAGATTTCTGTACAACAAAAACTGTTCTCTTTTGTTCAGTGAACTGAAAATGCAATTTGTTAAACTTAATTCATGAGTGGTCCAATTTCTAAGGGAGCCAATCAGGAAATTTTCCCCTTTTTCATTGTGGAATATTTCTTCCTTATATAATAAATGCCCACTAGATGATTTCACAGCACAATTTATTTCAAGGTTCTGATTGTTTAAATCTTTCTTTTTTTCTTCAAAAAGTGCAAATT
>JAHPZR010013021.1:27500-32193 GCA_019787425.1 Platygyra sinensis
GACAGGTTCAAAAGCCGATTAATTTGTGTTTCTCTTGCCATTCGTCGCATTTTAAGTGGTCAAGGTTTGCTTCTGTTTACACAACGTTCAATGTACATCGCCAACTCTCAACGTATTCGAATATGGTCGAATATCATGAATCTGTGATCTTCTTTCGGGGCATATAATCACCACTGCATCTACCTAAGTCAACAGCTGCTAATAAGAAATTCGTGGATAGTAGATTTCTTTGTACGTACTACACTACTACACCAAAATATTAAATTTGATTGCGACCTTTGCACCCAAGCGTGTCGGCGCCTGCAGCACAATCTTGCAGCGTTCGATATTTGGTCGTCACGCAATGCTATCATTTTAGCAGGTAGGTATACCGGTAAGGTTATATCATAATAAAAAAACAAATATAAATATTTGAAACAAATATAAATATTTGATTTCGATATATTCGTATTTTGCTTTGCATATTTTGTATTGGGCACTCTTACAGACTGTAAGATAAGTGAAACAACTTATTGGATGTCTCAAAAAACACCGCGTCCCCTCGATAAATCGGTTGTTAGTAAAACGCGTAACGGCGTAACGAGAAACCACGTAACGGGATTTTCTCTCTTTTTTTCTTTAAATTTATTGTTGCTGACTTTTTATGTCTGTTTGCATTTTTATTGTTTTCAAGTGAAAAACAAATCGTTAACATTATTTATCATTAATATTACCATCTTTTAGCCAAATTCACCGCATAAAGGAACTTTCCGTTGGCGTACTTTCCCACGCTTCTGCGAGGTCGGTCGCTTAGAAGGTATTAAGTTTTTCTGCTGCACGTTGCATTAACTAACTCAATCCAGTCTAAAACAATACAAAACTCAACACGAGGCTCCGGGAAATATGCTGCTGTGACTTCCCCTTAGCCTTTGTATTTTTTAAATCCTCAGTTATGTCGTTCTCATTCTTGCCTCGTCACGCAATCGCTGCGCGTGACGAGCCTAAGGATTTCTCCGCCGGTAGGAGGCTACAGTTGTGTTTATTGAGCGAAAAATTGAGAACTTCTGTTGCTGTGACGAAACTGACTTCTATCTACTAGTCTCTAAGCTTCCCACGCGGCTCCTACACAGACATATTTACGCGCGCCCGTTGTAGCCTAAGAGCTACTGCTCTTCATAACTCGTTTGGCTTTTACTTTTTAAGATAGGAAACCCTGCGCAGCGTAGTTGGTCATTGCAAAATTGAAAATTGTAATACTGATGCTGTTATTTAGTGATCCTTAACGTGGCTTTTAGTGATATTTTCAAAGCTAAAAAGTGTTTAAAAAAAAAAAACAGGAAAAAAATCCCGTTACGTGGTTTCTTTTATTTTCCTGTTTTTTTTTTTTTTCTGATGCTGTGGTTATTTTTTTAAGTGGGGGAGAAGCGTTGCGTGACGACCCTGATAACGGCTGCGAAGGAGACTAAATCCGACCGTACATCTTGACAAACGCATAAGGGGATTGACTTAAACCGCTCTTTAGTATTGACTGCGGACGGGATTTCGTCACGGATCGGTCAAGGCGCCTATCGACTGTCGCAACTTCAAAGTCCGATTTACATGGATTTTTTTTTAATAATCAGATAAATTTTAATATTTCTAGATGGAAGGATAGCTACATTTCTTAAATCCAACCGTATATCTTAAAAAAGTAACTTTAAATAGGGTAAAATTTAAACTTACGCTCAAAATTTTGCTGTTTTTCTTGGATTTTCGGGTCGTTTTTCGAGGGCCTGGGGACGAAAAGAAAAATCTGAAGCAAATGTCACCCAATTTTTTCCCATGACTTCTGTTCCTTTGACGCACCATGATCTGAAATGTCTCGAATTGATTTGTTTAATAAAGAAACGCAAAATCCATTTTCAGATTCTTTTGATTTCAGAATCCAATCTTGGATTTTCTTAAAGAAATGCACCCTTAGTTTCTTATGCGGCTCCTACACAGACTGTTACACGTGCCCGCTTTAGCCTAAGAGCTACTGGTCTTCATAACTCTTTGGTTTTTAGTTTCTGCTTTAAAGAGGTGTTATTTTCAAAGCTGAAATGTGTTTATACCACCCTTAATATTTCACCACTTGAAAAAAAAAAAGAAAAAAAAGGTCAAGGTGTGTTCTTTGTTGATGCATTGGAATTGCCTCCTCTCTGAGTTGGTTCACTTCAACACTTGTAAAGTTCACGTGCATTTTAAACATGCACATCGCACTGTAGCCGAAAAAAATCGGGGAACAAAGAACTGAATTGTAGTCCAACTGAAGTTTGCTGCGGAAGGCGCGCTTCGTACTTTGCAAAATGAGTGACGCGGGTAGGACTGGTACTACAATTCTTACAGCTCTTTTTCAGCTCTTCCGGTTCCTCGGCGAACCGGAAGTATTGAAAGCTACTTGTGAGGTGCTGCACATTGGCAAAGTTCGTGTTTTTGCAGAGCAGAAGCACCATTTTCTGAATTTGCTTTTTATTGCCATTGTATCTTTTTGCTTTTATTCCACGCGAACTGAGCGAGTGAGCGCAATGTTATTTCCGCGACGAGAAGGCATTGAGCTCTAGCATCTCCATGCACTACAGAGGGTCTAAATGGGGGGGGGGGGGGGGGATCCGCATGTTGGTTGTCGGTTAAAATTTTCGACCTTTGTCGGTTGTCGGTAAATTCCAGTTAATTTTTTTGTCGCTTTGTCGCTAGTCGGTAATTTTTTCGTCGTTTTGTCGGTAGTCAGTAATATTTTCTAGCCCTTTGTCGCTAGTCGGTTAACCCAATTCACACCCTCACTACATGGTCCAGTCTAAGATCAAGGTATACAAGATATTATCCCAGCCGCGTGATATTAGAGAAATAGTCCTTTGTTTTGATGTTATCTTGAGCTTCTCCCTTACGACCCAAATAACGGTTGCTAAACAGACTAGGTTTGTCCTACATTCTTCTAAAAGAAAGGGTACAACGCTATATATATGGTCCTTTGGAATTACTGACCGGTTTTACTGCGCCTGAGGGGCCAGGTGTAACTTCCGTGGCAAAACCAGAAAAACCGTCAAATGCACTGGAGAAAAAAATCCGCAAAACCGCCATCATTGTTGACGAAAACCGAAAAACAAAGACAAAATTCGTGAAAACCCGCAAACCGCGGAAGACCCCAACACCGAAAAACCGCAGTTTTCAAGGGCTGGAAGTAATGGACAAATTGCTTTGAGGGCCTGCCGTGGATGCTAGTTGCTTGGTTGATTGGTCGCCCACACCACTGAAACCCTGGAAACATACAGACTTCCCCAGGAACAAACTGGAAAAGGAAGTAAAAAAGACCCCAGGGTTGAAAGAAACCAGAGGTTCTCAGTATCGATAAACAATGAAGTGTCACTCAGATTATCGGCCAAGGGTGGCTAAAAATATTTACATATAATTTATATCAACTAGTAATAGTTCTCACTAAATCTGCCGCCGCTTCTATTTTATTCCTCAAGGGTATAAAATTATTTTTAAGTTCCACTGCGTATAAGGAAAGCATTATTTATTGTATGAACTGAATATTTTTTTGTAAGCTACATCACTCATACTGTTCAAGTAACTTAGGCATCTTACAAAGTATCAACTAAGTTCACTAAACCAACACATTCTGTTTAACTCATTCTATCACATGATATTCTTTACATAATACTCTCACGAAGTGCATTCTGGAAAAAAAAGTCAAACCACTCTGTTGTTCTAGTTTGATACTGAAACAAACCATTTGTCTTGTTATATGAGGACTCTACGAGCAAACGTATCTCGGAAGCAGAACAGAAGTCGAGATTTTTTTCCGAGATGTAAACAGAAGTATCACTTTACCGTCGCCATATATGCAAATTAGAGTCACGCTTTTTGTCCTCAACGAAAACGCCGCAAAACATTTTACATTTACATTTGGATCCCCGCCAGTCAACCCAGCCGTCACATATGGGCTCTACGTCACGTAAGATTACTCCGTAAAAATAAGCGATCCAAATAAACGTGATCTTTATACGTGTGGTGTCTGTGGTGTTTGGGTCGAGTCTGTCGGTCTGTCGACCCCGTTGCTGATTTGTGTCCGACAAATCAACTTCTGTACCAAACAGTTCAATCTGGTACTGCTGAATAACCTTTGAATTCAAGATATGAAGAAATCACTGTGATGACAGATGCTCGCCCTAGAAAACATTTTAGCAAATATTTTCCTCTCCTCCTAGTGCAGCAAATAGTATCTTCCTCGATGTCTTCGTCGTGTTCGTGGTTGCAAGAATTACCCATGTAGCATTGCCTTGCGAGCGGACTGAAAAATTAACCAGGACCACCTTGCGCGCCTAGTTTTTTCAAATCGGGATTGATTCGCATACTACACCAATATTTCACACATTCTTTATACGTATACGCGGGGGAGACTATACTGCCTCCTCGGGTTTTGGCCTCTGGGCCAAAACCCTGCGGGGGCAATGAGCTTGCACTTAGTTCAATAAACTTTTTTTCGGAAAAATCCTGCACGGATCCATTCTACTCGTGATAGTTTTGTTATTTAGCTCCGTGTTATACAAACGATTTGGGGGTTAAAAGGAGGAAGCGATCGCGTTTTAAGAGGATCTCCCCGGACTAGCCCATTGAGCTCCTCGGTGTAAGTTCACTTGTGAAAAACAATGAAACAGTTTCTTTTCTCCCACACGTTTATTTGTTATTTTAA
>JAHPZR010013023.1:0-13969 GCA_019787425.1 Platygyra sinensis
GCGATCGTTCGTTCTATGCCTTGGAGGAAAAACGTGGTAAGTGGTAAATTTTGTCCTTTGTTTCTTCGATTTGAAAATCATGCGGTTAAAAACCCATTGCTGTTGACATTTATCGATGCCTTAGGGAGGTATGTATGACTGCAAGTGCGATAACAAAGCTGAAAGTTGACGGTGTGATTTCAATCCGTTCGTGTTCGGCAACAAACGACCTCGTGGTGTTAAATGAATTTGAACACCGTCTGTGGGATTGTTTAGCTCGGCGTCGGCAAACGGCCATGGTTTGTGGTCAGAAAATTTACTCACCGAGTTGTGTAGCTCGTAAAGCGGCCATAATTTGTGGTCAGAAAATTGACTCGCCATTCTATTGCCATTCTATAAAGAAAACTGTGTTATAAATCATTTGAACAGACTAATGTTATCTTGCAATAAATCTCCCATTTCCCGTTATTGTAAAATAATTTTACATTGCCATTCATATGTAACTGCCTTCGATATAGAAACAGGCCACCCCAAATAAACAAATTGAATCCAGATTCTAGGACACAATGTAAATTGAATGAATGCATGTTGAATGAACACACCACTACAACCCCACACATTTTTGCGTGAACATAATTCCTGACCAACTTGGCGATTCAGTGTTATTGTTTTAATTTATAGCGCATGCTTACTGATCTCCTCTTACAAACACCGGTGGAATAGAATTTGTTTGTTAAACCCATTTGGACTCAGTTGACATTGGAACCTAACTCGTCGTATTCTCATTTGCTCTGAAAAGAATAAGATGAAGGGTCGGTTAACTTTATGCCAAAATTTTGCAGGAGATCACTCATTACCAAACATCAGTGCATTTGTACACACTTGCCTGAGTTGTAAAGAGCAAAGCCAAGCAGCGATCAACTATCAACGATCTATCAATCGTTAGCTTTGTCAGGAAACATTTATTAAACCAAGTTCTAATTAACAGGTGAGATTCAAGGCAATAACACCATCAGATATTGAAAACGTTCGAGTTCATGGAAAAAGCTCACGGCCTTCACGAGGTGCTGCTTTATCAGCCCAGCAGTACGGAATATGAAAAACTAAGATCATGGTACATTGCAACTTGTGTATTCAATGCTTTACTGACCATTACTACCATTGTCTCTAACGGCATCACAATCCAAGCTCTTCGAAAAACTTCGTTAGTGCCAGAACAACTTAAAACATTGCTTCTGAGTCTTGCTGTCTCTGATTTCGGTGTTGGTTTACTTAGCGAGCCTTTCCACCTTGGGATACTCGTCAAGTGGTTACAGCAAGACATCACGACTCATGCTTCTTTCATTGCGTTCCGCTTTATCTTGTAACTATTTGCTACAGCTTCATTTTTGGGAGTTATGGCTCTAAGCAAGGACAGATTCCTCGCTGTGTACCTCCATTTGAGATACCAGGAACTTGTGACTCACAAGCGGGTTGTTGCTGTGGTAATCTCAATATGGGTGTTCACTGCATTTCTTTTGTTACTTAACCTATGGGGCCCCAAGAATATTTTTTACATAATGTTTGCCATTGCTGGAATAGTTTGGCTCATAGTCTCAGCAATGCTTTATTTACAGATTTATTTGCCGTACGGCGCCATAGAGATCAAATTCAAGCCTTGCAAGTACACCAAGTAACACAGAATGGCCAAATAGCAAATGCTGATAGACTGAGAAAATCTGCATTCGGTGCATTTTATGTGTATCTTGTGTTTCTGCTTTGTTATCTTCCTCAGTTCTGCAGTTTGCTGTCGTTGCAATCTTCAACTTAAGTGCCGGTATAAAGGTTTTTCCATATCTTCAATCACCTTGTTATTTCTCAATTCATCTTTAAATCCTGTTATTTACTGTTGGAAAATGAGACACATTCGACACGCTGTCATGGACATACATCGAAATGTCCTTCCAAGTCACGGCTGAGTAAAGGCGTCATATTCGAATTCTCGACTGGTTCCCGTTTTGGCTGGAGAAAAGTTTTCTTCATTTTTTGAAAAAACATGATCCAGTTAACACAGATGTTGTTCAACTTTGCAGTGCATGTTTCCAAGAGATTGATGATGGTGAATGTATTCTTAACCCCAAATTTAACAATAGTCATTTGCTCATACGAGGTAACTGGGGATAAGATTAGCCTGCGTAACTGGTGGGATCCGCAAACGAGTGATTTTTTTGCGACGGGCCGCTATTTTATTTTTCCTGGGCTTTTTGCCTTCCGCCCCGCCAAAACGGAGGCACTCGCCCGCCAAATTCCGCCATCAACGCAGGCTAGAATAAGATTTGATCTCTTATGTAGATGTGTTGATGCATTATTCGTGACTATTTTTAGGCAATGTATCTACATTCGGCGGAGCTAAACGCAGTGGCAGTGGCAGTGACAGAGAATGTAAAAACTTTCCTATTGGTATGAGCGCACGTGAGCCGCTATGGCGTTAATTGACTCCATTGTTATGAGGTATACAAGGTTTTGACAGTTGTTATGTATTCATCTCAGCTCTCGAACTATCAACTTTTTTTTTTCTTTCTCACTTTTAACCCCCAGAGGTTGTGCGACTGCATCGGTTGGGGAATACGTTCCCGAGTTTTTTCCCTTTGGGTTTTTGGGTTTTCGTATCGGGCGGCGCACGTGAATAGTTAGCCTGAGTTGCTTTATGTAGTGATATTTATATACTATTATTTAGTTATGACGTTGACCTTTGTATGATATTTGGACGGCATTAAACACTCAGGCTCCTTAGTTCGAGCTGCACACCCATTCCCGTCTCTTAGTCGTGAATATAAATAGGAAGCGCTTTTGTTTGGTCCTTGATATTTTTGCAAACGTTGAAATCCCTTCCTTTAATCAATCTCCGAAGTTTTACACACAAAATAAAAGTATAACAGAATAAGGTATAGAAACTAAAATTCAAACGAAAAACAATAGTTTCAATAACAAAAGAAAAATCACTATCACCAATGAAAAGCTAAATTAAATATTCTGAGAAAATAGTGTGCATACATTAAAATTCAAAAAGCAACCGTCAAACGCACACGCTAAGTTTCGCAATAACAACACTCCCACTTTTGACGTTGCTTATTTGACAGTTTTCATTCCTAGTTCGAGGACAAGCTTCTGGAAAGAATGCCTAGGTAACAGCTTCGTCAGAATGTCCGCAATCATCTCACCAGTGGCTACATATTTCAAACATCGCGCAGAATGCCTTGACATCATTAATTATTCATAATCGTCGAAGTGGCAAATTTAAATACGAATGCGCGTTCAACAGGCCAGAATAAGAGAAGAAAAAGCCCAAATTGGCTAAGCGGGGTTCACAAAAATCGCTTTTCTGATTTTCTGACGCTCTAAAGTAGAATTCGGCATACGGCTTTTGGAAGAGTAATGATTAAACTACAATTTGAGCCTAAACCAAAGGAGATTTAGGAAGTATAAGGACTATCCCTTCGCAGTTGAAAAACTGTAAAATTGGACGATTTTTAGTATGAAGTCCGTTTTCAACAGCGCTTTATTGAAAATTAAAACCGCCTTGCAATATTCGGCATACGGCAAATTGAAGATGGATCTTTTCTTAAACAAAATCCGTTTTAAGTTTGGTAATTGATGCACGAGAACCACTATCCCGTTCAGTTTGAAAACTGCCTGGTCCAGTCGCGTTTGAAAATGGCGCGTTCTAGGTAAGCGAGCCATTGTATTCAACTCAGGACTGAATAACAATGGCTGTCAAAACTAACAATACCCATTCAAGAAAACCATTTAGATGCAAATGAGTACCTATTTGCCGCGAACTTTAAAACTGGTCTCCCAGCTGAGTCATTCGCTCATAACACGCAATGAACATGGAGGAAGGTAACAACGCCAGTGATCGGGAGCTCTTTTCAGAGCTCTTCATAGCGAGATGATGTCACGGCTATTGGTCAAGAGTAAACAATGTCCGTTCGAGTGAGCACGATCTAACCCGCGCTGTCTTGATACTTCGCGAAAATGAGCGGTAAAAGCCGTCGATTGTTTTCAGAGTTTTTCAAATAAGATAAGCAGCCATCGATCGATCAATGGACTTTGTTTGACTTCGTTGTCATGCGACCGTAACTGAAGAAAATAGCGCGCAACACTACAGCACGCTCAAGAATATTTTAATTAAGAGGTTTTATGGGTGGTTCATACTTTACGTCTAGTTAAAGCTGTCGATAGTTTTCAAAGTTTTTCGCTTACGATCGGCCATCGATCGATCAACGAACTAGTTTGTTTGGCTTCATTGCTATGCGATCATGCGAGCGCATCGAATGAATAACGAACACTGACTACTGACTCAAGTAAGCAAACAAATATGTTTAGATACAATCCCTCCTTAAGTGCGCAAATGTTTAATAAAGAGGTTTACGAGTGGCCGCCCTGGGCTAAACTAGAGATTAAAGGGCCACTTTTAATCATCAACCAAACGAGCCGGCTCGTATGGCTCGGTCTTCGTTCTTTTATTTACTATCGAGCCAAAAGAGCCGCTAAATATATGGACCCAAGACTTGACGTCATACAAATTATTTCTCGTTCATTATCCACTACCGACGCCGAGACAAACGAGCCGCTACACGAAGTTGCCTTGATTCTGGCGCTGCATTCTTTAGTTGTAGGGCTCATTGTCTACATAGTCAAAGCCGTCGATAGGCGTCCAAGTTTTTCAAATTCGATCGGCCATCGATAACGGGAGCATCATCAATATGGCGAAAAGAGAGGTTAGGGAGAGAGAATTGAAAAGAAGAATTTCTAACGATACAACGAACTTTTTCAAGAAACTAGATCGAACGCGATCCGGCCCCAAGAATAACCCCATTTTCTAGTTTTCTTAAATCAGTTGCCTCTGGTGCAACAAAGCAAACTCTTTCCGTCACATTAGCCAAACTTTGTAAAATACGATTTAGACACAAACGATTGTTTTGATCACGTGCAAAGACATTATAGGGCACGCGATTTCAGCTTTCTTTTATATGGATGAATAACAATTTTTTTCTAGTAAAAATAGAACTGTAACCAGGATAAGACATATTAAAATGTAAAAATGTTCTCTGGTTAAAAAACGGTTAAACGGTTTTTTAACCAGAGAACGTTTTTACATTTTAATAATTTTTTTTCTAACCAGTTCTTGTTTTCACTCGATTTTTTCTGGGGTTAGCGTTGAATTTACTTTTGAGAGGTGCTAATAGCCTAAACAATAGCGAAAACAACACACAAAAAGTTCATTGTTTCAATGCTCCGCCTTCTTCAAGTTAATGAGGGAGGTCATAATCCCTACGAGAAAAAGCGCGCGTTTATTTTAACCAATCAGATTCGCCTCCTTGCGTTTATTTGAATAATAATTGAAAATATGACAGACCCATGAACTGCAAGTAAATGTCACGAGAACAATAGCCATTCTGCGCGATGATGATCGCTCCGTTTAGCACTCCTTCGCGAACGAAATGATAGCGTATATCAATGTGCTTGGTCCCAGCATGACCCACAGGATTCTTTGCCATTGCAATAGCTCCTGGTTGTCTTCATATATTACGATGGGGTCCTCCAGAGGTTCTCCTACATCTGTGAGTAACCTACGAAGCCAGATTGCTTCCTGGGTGGCCGCACTAAGGGGTACATACTCGGCTTCTGCTGTCGACAGCGCAACGGTTGCCTGTTTTTTGCTCAGCCAGCTCACTGCTCCCTTAGCCAATAAAAACACGTTTCCTGAAGTGGAGTGGCGGTCATCCACATCGCCTGCCCAATCAGCATCTGAGTAGCCAATCAGGTTTCCATCAGCACACTTCTTGTAACTCAGTCCAAGATATACCGTTCCTTTCAGATACCTGAGAATCCGTTTTGCTGCAGTTAAGTGCATGACTTTGTGTAGGATTTGCACAGAACTTCGACACAACTCCCACTGCTTGGGCGATGTCCGGACGAGTTGTGATTGCAGCATAAAGTAGGCTCCCAACGATAGACTGATACGTCATTTTATCAACTGGTCTGCTAACACGATCTTCCTTTTGCAGCTTGACGTTCAAATCAGCAGGTGTGGACACCGGTTTTGCTTCTGTTTGCCCAAACTTCTTGAGCATCTTTTCAATGTACTGCCCTTGATGAAGGTAAACTTGCTTCGTTTCCTTGTCTTGAACAATGCAAACTCCCACGTAGTAATGCAGCTGCCCCATGTCCTTCATCTTAAACTGCACCTTTAAGCTGTCTTTGAGACTTTACATCTCCAAAATGTTTTTCGCTAGAATCATCAGATCATCAACGTGAATTGCGATGATTGTCAGCGAATCCTTCTTTCTGATGAACACACAGGGATCTGCTGAGGCTTGAGTGAAACCAAGCTTTTCAATAGTTTCCTTGAAAGCTTTATTCCAACATCGGGATGACTGCTTTAATCCATACAGCGACTTCTCCAGCTTGCATACTAGATGCTCTTCTCCTGGTTTCACGTATAGTTCCGGTTGCTGCATGTAAATTTCTTCATCAAGTTTGCCATTAAGAAAAGCTGTCTCAACGTCCATCTGATGAATCAGGAAATCATGCTGGGACTGCAAACGCTAACAATAAGCGGATTGAAGAGAAACGAGCTACAGGCGAAAAAATTTCATCATAATCAATCCCATATTTCTGGGCGTAACCCTTGGCTACAAGGCGTGCTTTAAAACGTTCCACTCTACCGTCCACATCATGCTTTAGCTTGAACACCCATTTACATCCTATAGCTTTCCGACCCGGGGGTAACTCAACCAATCTCCACGTTTATTCTCAATTAGAGAACTGTACTCTGCATCCGTAGCCACTTCCATTCTGCGGCATGATCACTCGACTTTGCTTCTTGTATGGTTGAGGGCTCATCTACTTGACTTACATGATAGGCCAACATGGCGCACGCGGTAGGTCGCGGTGTCTGTATATTCGTCATAACCATATCTGACAGGTGCATTACGTGTTCTTTCCGAAGAGCGACAAGAGCCACAAGAAGAGAAAGAACTTCGAAGATCTGAAAGAACACGTAATGCACCTGTCAGATATGGTTATGACGAATATACAGACACCGCGACCTACCGCGTGCGCCATGTTGCCTATCATGTAAGTCAAGTAGATGAGCCCTCAACCATACAAGAAGCAAAGTCGAGTGATCATGCCGCAGAATGGAAGTGGCTACGGATGCAGAGTACAGTTCTCTAATTGAGAATAAACGTGGAGATTGGTTGAGTTACCCCCGGGTCGGAAAGCTATAGGATGTAAATGGGTGTTCAAGCTAAAGCATGATGTGGACGGTAGAGTGGAACGTTTTAAAGCACGCCTTGTAGCCAAGGGTTACGCCCAGAAATATGGGATTGATTATGATGAAATTTTTTCGCCTGTAGCTCGTTTCTCTTCAATCCGCTTATTGTTAGCGTTTGCAGTCCCAGCATGATTTCCTGATTCATCAGATGGACGTTGAGACAGCTTTTCTTAATGGCAAACTTGATGAAGAAATTTACATGCAGCAACCGGAACTATACGTGAAACCAGGAGAAGAGCATCTAGTATGCAAGCTGGAGAAGTCGCTGTATGGATTAAAGCAGTCATCCCGATGTTGGAATAAAGCTTTCAAGGAAACTATTGAAAAGCTTGGTTTCACTCAAGCCTCAGCAGATCCCTGTGTGTTCATCAGAAAGAAGGATTCGCTGACAATCATCGCAATTCACGTTGATGATCTGATGATTCTAGCGAAAAACATTTTGGAGATGTAAAGTCTCAAAGACAGCTTAAAGGTGCAGTTTAAGATGAAGGACATGGGGCAGCTGCATTACTACGTGGGAGTTTGCATTGTTCAAGACAAGGAAACGAAGCAAGTTTACCTTCATCAAGGGCAGTACATTGAAAAGATGCTCAAGAAGTTTGGGCAAACAGAAGCAAAACCGGTGTCCACACCTGCTGATTTGAACGTCAAGCTGCAAAAGGAAGATCGTGTTAGCAGACCAGTTGATAAAATGACGTATCAGTCTATCGTTGGGAGCCTACTTTATGCTGCAATCACAACTCGTCCGGACATCGCCCAAGCAGTGGGAGTTGTGTCGAAGTTCTGTGCAAATCCTACACAAAGTCATGCACTTAACTGCAGCAAAACGGATTCTCAGGTATCTGAAAGGAACGGTATATCTTGGACTGAGTTACAAGAAGTGTGCTGATGGAAACCTGATTGGCTACTCAGATGCTGATTGGGCAGGCGATGTGGATGACCGCCACTCCACTTCAGGAAACGTGTTTTTATTGGCTAAGGGAGCAGTGAGCTGGCTGAGCAAAAAACAGGCAACCGTTGCGCTGTCGACAGCAGAAGCCGAGTATGTACCCCTTAGTGCGGCCACCCAGGAAGCAATCTGGCTTCGTAGGTTACTCACAGATGTAGGAGAACCTCTGGAGGACCCCATCGTAATATATGAAGACAACCAGGAGCTATTGCAATGGCAAAGAATCCTGTGGGTCATGCTGGGACCAAGCACATTGATATACGCTATCATTTCGTTCGCGAAGGAGTGCTAAACGGAGCGATCATCATCGCGCAGAATGGCTATTGTTCTCGTGACATTTACTTGCAGTTCATGGGTCTGTCATATTTTCAATTATTATTCAAATAAACGCAAGGAGGCGAATCTGATTGGTTAAAATAAACGCGCGCTTTTTCTCGTAGGGATTATGACCTCCCTCATTAACTTGAAGAAGGCGGAGCATTGAAACAATGAACTTTTTGTGTGTTGTTTTCGCTATTGTTTAGGCTATTAGCACCTCTCAAAAGTAAATTCAACGCTAACCCCAGAAAAAATCGAGTGAAAACAAGAACTGGTTAGAAAAAAAATTATTAAAATGTAAAACGTTCTCTGGTTAAAAAACCGTTTAACCGTTTTTTAACCAGAGAACATTTTTACATTTTAATATGTCTTATCCTGGTTACAGTTCTATTTTTACTAGAAAAAATTGTTATTCATCCATATAAAAGAAAGCTGAAATCGCGTGCCCTATAATGTCTTTGCACGTGATCAAAACAATCGTTTGTGTCTAAATCGTATTTTACAAAGTTTGGCTAATGTGACGGAAAGAGTTTGCTTTGTTGCACCAGAGGCAACTGATTTAAGAAAACTAGAAAATGGGGTTATTCTTGGGGCCGGATCGCGTTCGATCTAGTTTCTTGAAAAAGTTCGTTGTATCGTTAGAAATTCTTCTTTTCAATTCTCTCTCCCTAACCTCTCTTTTCGCCATATTGATGATGCTCCCGTTATCGATGGCCGATCGAATTTGAAAAACTTGGACGCCTATCGACGGCTTTGACTATGTAGACAATGAGCCCTACAACTAAAGAATGCAGCGCCAGAATCAAGGCAACTTCGTGTAGCGGCTCGTTTGTCTCGGCGTCGGTAGTGGATAATGAACGAGAAATAATTTGTATGACGTCAAGTCTTGGGTCCATATATTTAGCGGCTCTTTTGGCTCGATAGTAAATAAAAGAACGAAGACCGAGCCATACGAGCCGGCTCGTTTGGTTGATGATTAAAAGTGGCCCTTTAATCTCTAGTTTAGCCCAGGGCGGCCACTCGTAACCTCTTTATTAAACATTTGCGCACTTAAGGAGGGATTGTATCTAAACATATTTGTTTGCTTACTTGAGTCAGTAGTCAGTGTTCGTTATTCATTCGATGCGCTCGCATGATCGCATAGCAATGAAGCCAAACAAACTAGTTCGTTGATCGATCGATGGCCGATCGTAAGCGAAAAACTTTGAAAACTATCGACAGCTTTAACTAGACGTAAAGTATGAACCACCCATAAAACCTCTTAATTAAAATATTCTTGAGCGTGCTGTAGTGTTGCGCGCTATTTTCTTCAGTTACGGTCGCATGACAACGAAGTCAAACAAAGTCCATTGATCGATCGATGGCTGCTTATCTTATTTGAAAAACTCTGAAAACAATCGACGGCTTTTACCGCTCATTTTCGCGAAGTATCAAGACAGCGCGGGTTAGATCGTGCTCACTCGAACGGACATTGTTTACTCTTGACCAATAGCCGTGACATCATCTCGCTATGAAGAGCTCTGAAAAGAGCTCCCGATCACTGGCGTTGTTACCTTCCTCCATGTTCATTGCGTGTTATGAGCGAATGACTCAGCTGGGAGACCAGTTTTAAAGTTCGCGGCAAATAGGTACTCATTTGCATCTAAATGGTTTTCTTGAATGGGTATTGTTAGTTTTGACAGCCATTGTTATTCAGTCCTGAGTTGAATACAATGGCTCGCTTACCTAGAACGCGCCATTTTCAAACGCGACTGGACCAGGCAGTTTTCAAACTGAACGGGATAGTGGTTCTCGTGCATCAATTACCAAACTTAAAACGGATTTTGTTTAAGAAAAGATCCATCTTCAATTTGCCGTATGCCGAATATTGCAAGGCGGTTTTAATTTTCATAAAGCGCTGTTGAAAACGGACTTCATACTAAAAATCGTCCAATTTTACAGTTTTTCAACTGCGAAGGGATAGTCCTTATACTTCCTAAATCTCCTTTGGTTTAGGCTCAAATTGTAGTTTAATCATTACTCTTCCAAAAGCCGTATGCCGAATTCTACTTTAGAGCGTCAGAAAATCAGAAAAGCGATTTTTGTGAACCCCGCTTAGCCAATTTGGGCTTTTTCTTCTCTTATTCTGGCCTGTTGAACGCGCATTCGTATTTAAATTTGCCACTTCGACGATTATGAATAATTAATGATGTCAAGGCATTCTGCGCGATGTTTGAAATATGTAGCCACTGGTGAGATGATTGCGGACATTCTGACGAAGCTGTTACCTAGGCATTCTTTCCAGAAGCTTGTCCTCGAACTAGGAATGAAAACTGTCAAATAAGCAACGTCAAAAGTGGGAGTGTTGTTATTGCGAAACTTAGCGTGTGCGTTTGACGGTTGCTTTTTGAATTTTAATGTATGCACACTATTTTCTCAGAATATTTAATTTAGCTTTTCATTGGTGATAGTGATTTTTCTTTTGTTATTGAAACTATTGTTTTTCGTTTGAATTTTAGTTTCTATACCTTATTCTGTTATACTTTTATTTTGTGTGTAAAACTTCGGAGATTGATTAAAGGAAGGGATTTCAACGTTGCAAAAATATCAAGGACCAAACAAAAGCGCTTCCTATTTATATTCACGACTAAGAGACGGGAATGGGTGTGCAGCTCGAACTAAGGAGCCTGAGTGTTTAATGCCGTCCAAATATCATACAAAGGTCAACGTCATAACTAAATAATAGTATATAAATATCACTACATAAAGCAACTCAGGCTAACTATTCACGTGCGCCGCCCGATACGAAAACCCAAAAACCCAAAGGGAAAAACTCGGGAACGTATTCCCCAACCGATGCAGTCGCACAACCTCTGGGGGTTAAAAGTGAGAAAGAAAAAAAAAAGTTGATAGTTCGAGAGCTGAGATGAATACATAACAACTGTCAAAACCTTGTATACCTCATAACAATGGAGTCAATTAACGCCATAGCGGCTCACGTGCGCTCATACCAATAGGAAAGTTTTTACATTCTCTGTCACTGCCACTGCCACTGCGTTTAGCTCCGCCGAATGTAGATACATTGCCTAAAAATAGTCACGAATAATGCATCAACACATCTACATAAGAGATCAAATCTTATTCTAGCCTGCGTTGATGGCGGAATTTGGCGGGCGAGTGCCTCCGTTTTGGCGGGGCGGAAGGCAAAAAGCCCAGGAAAAATAAAATAGCGGCCCGTCGCAAAAAAATCACTCGTTTGCGGATCCCACCAGTTACGCAGGCTAATCTTATCCCCAGTTACCTCGTATGAGCAAATGACTATTGTTAAATTTGGGGTTAAGAATACATTCACCATCATCAATCTCTTGGAAACATGCACTGCAAAGTTGAACAACATCTGTGTTAACTGGATCATGTTTTTTTCAAAAAATGAAGAAAACTTTTCTCCAGCCAAAACGGGAACCAGTCGAGAATTCGAATATGACGCCTTTACTCAGCCGTGACTTGGAAGGACATTTCGATGTATGTCCATGACAGCGTGTCGAATGTGTCTCATTTTCCAACAGTAAATAACAGGATTTAAAGATGAATTGAGAAATAACAAGGTGATTGAAGATATGGAAAAACCTTTATACCGGCACTTAAGTTGAAGATTGCAACGACAGCAAACTGCAGAACTGAGGAAGATAACAAAGCAGAAACACAAGATACACATAAAATGCACCGAATGCAGATTTTCTCAGTCTATCAGCATTTGCTATTTGGCCATTCTGTGTTACTTGGTGTACTTGCAAGGCTTGAATTTGATCTCTATGGCGCCGTACGGCAAATAAATCTGTAAATAAAGCATTGCTGAGACTATGAGCCAAACTATTCCAGCAATGGCAAACATTATGTAAAAAATATTCTTGGGGCCCCATAGGTTAAGTAACAAAAGAAATGCAGTGAACACCCATATTGAGATTACCACAGCAACAACCCGCTTGTGAGTCACAAGTTCCTGGTATCTCAAATGGAGGTACACAGCGAGGAATCTGTCCTTGCTTAGAGCCATAACTCCCAAAAATGAAGCTGTAGCAAATAGTTACAAGATAAAGCGGAACGCAATGAAAGAAGCATGAGTCGTGATGTCTTGCTGTAACCACTTGACGAGTATCCCAAGGTGGAAAGGCTCGCTAAGTAAACCAACACCGAAATCAGAGACAGCAAGACTCAGAAGCAATGTTTTAAGTTGTTCTGGCACTAACGAAGTTTTTCGAAGAGCTTGGATTGTGATGCCGTTAGAGACAATGGTAGTAATGGTCAGTAAAGCATTGAATACACAAGTTGCAATGTACCATGATCTTAGTTTTTCATATTCCGTACTGCTGGGCTGATAAAGCAGCACCTCGTGAAGGCCGTGAGCTTTTTCCATGAACTCGAACGTTTTCAATATCTGATGGTGTTATTGCCTTGAATCTCACCTGTTAATTAGAACTTGGTTTAATAAATGTTTCCTGACAAAGCTAACGATTGATAGATCGTTGATAGTTGATCGCTGCTTGGCTTTGCTCTTTACAACTCAGGCAAGTGTGTACAAATGCACTGATGTTTGGTAATGAGTGATCTCCTGCAAAATTTTGGCATAAAGTTAACCGACCCTTCATCTTATTCTTTTCAGAGCAAATGAGAATACGACGAGTTAGGTTCCAATGTCAACTGAGTCCAAATGGGTTTAACAAACAAATTCTATTCCACCGGTGTTTGTAAGAGGAGATCAGTAAGCATGCGCTATAAATTAAAACAATAACACTGAATCGCCAAGTTGGTCAGGAATTATGTTCACGCAAAAATGTGTGGGGTTGTAGTGGTGTGTTCATTCAACATGCATTCATTCAATTTACATTGTGTCCTAGAATCTGGATTCAATTTGTTTATTTGGGGTGGCCTGTTTCTATATCGAAGGCAGTTACATATGAATGGCAATGTAAAATTATTTTACAATAACGGGAAATGGGAGATTTATTGCAAGATAACATTAGTCTGTTCAAATGATTTATAACACAGTTTTCTTTATAGAATGGCAATAGAATGGCGAGTCAATTTTCTGACCACAAATTATGGCCGCTTTACGAGCTACACAACTCGGTGAGTAAATTTTCTGACCACAAACCATGGCCGTTTGCCGACGCCGAGCTAAACAATCCCACAGACGGTGTTCAAATTCATTTAACACCACGAGGTCGTTTGTTGCCGAACACGAACGGATTGAAATCACACCGTCAACTTTCAGCTTTGTTATCGCACTTGCAGTCATACATACCTCCCTAAGGCATCGATAAATGTCAACAGCAATGGGTTTTTAACCGCATGATTTTCAAATCGAAGAAACAAAGGACAAAATTTACCACTTACCACGTTTTTCCTCCAAGGCATAGAACGAA
>JAHPZR010013024.1:0-12500 GCA_019787425.1 Platygyra sinensis
TTCTTCAGAGTTTTGTCTGAACTTTAACGAAGTTTCTACCTAGTCATTACTGTTATTATTATTCCGCAGTTAAAATTTTTGTATGCTATATACAATAAAATAGTACGACAGGGCGCACGAGCGAAGCCCGTTGAATATAGTGAAAACTTATTTTAAGGATATAAACTTAAAATTTAAATATTATATTAATCAGCGCTACAAATTCTGCTCCAGTCCGCAATAAAAAAAAAAAACGAAAAATTGATAAACTATGTAGGATCTCTCAAATCTAAAATGGTAGTTATAAAATCTTTAAATTCTCTCATATACATGTATATAACTAATTCGGCTGTCAATAATTTCCTTGATGATTAATGGACCAGAAAATATTAAAGGAAGGAAATTAATAAATGGAGAGCATGCCACATGCCAATGCCATTGCTACCGCTGTTGTTATCATTATCATTATCATTATCATTGACATTGTCATTGTCATTGTCATTGTCATTGTCATTGTCATTATCATTATCATTAATATTATTATTATTATTATCATTATTATTTTGTTATTTTTTTCTTGGTATTTTGCTAGGTTTCTATTTTCTTTATCGTCACTGAATGAGATCTTATTTCCACTTAACGCAGGACTTAAACCGAGCAACCCAGCTGACAGCAGCTAATGGAAAAGAGGTTGACGCTCTGGTGGTGTTTTCTCTTTCAATAAAATTCATGAAAGATGAAGCAATTAAATTCATTCGTGCCAGAACTGGAGATGAAAGCCACAGTGCCAAAGACATTCAATGGGTGTTGACGGTGCCAGCAATATGGAGCCCAGCTGCTAAACAATTCATGAGAGAAGCTGCATACAAGGTTAGCTGTAATTTATAGTAGTGCTATGACGAAACTATTTGTAACCCTCCCCTCAAAAACCAACATTTCCAAATTCCAATTCGATGTGGATTATTGTCAAGTACTTCATCATAAGCCACTGGCTCGGGTAAGCCTACGTGTAGCCGTACCCTCCCCCCGAGGAAAAACGGGAGGGAGGGA
Organism: Platygyra sinensis; assembly: GCA_019787425.1. Taxonomy (NCBI): domain Eukaryota; kingdom Metazoa; phylum Cnidaria; class Anthozoa; order Scleractinia; family Merulinidae; genus Platygyra; species Platygyra sinensis. The sequence goes on from JAHPZR010013024.1 coordinate 1,030, forward strand.
ACGTTTACGAAAAGCTGACACAAATCGTGTTATGTGACGTCAAAGTAATTTATGTAAGTTATGTGAATAATTATATTTTCTGGGAAAGAGCGTCAATACTCTGGTCAAAACTCTTGTCCTCACGCTGACAAAGGCCCTGTTGATATTAATATTTTTGCAACGTTGAAATCCCTTCCTTTATTCAATCTCCGAAGTTTCACACAAAATAAAAGTATAACAGAATAAGGTATATAAACTAAAATTCAAACGAAAAACAATAGTTTCAATAACAAAAGAAAAATCACTATCACCAATGAAAAGCTAAATAAAATATTCTGAGAAGTAGTGTGCATACATAAATTTCAAAAAAGCAACCGTCAAACGCACACGTTAAGTTTCACAATAACAACACTCCCACTTTTGACGTTGCTTATTTGACTGTTTTCATTCCTAGTTCGATGGCAAGCTTCTCGAAAGGATGCCTAGATAACGGCTTCGTCAGAATGTCCGCAATCATCTCACCAGTGGCTACATATTTCAAAATGATCGCTCCGTTTTGCACTCCTTCGCGAACGAAATGATAGCGTATATCAGTGTGCTTGGTCCTAGCATGACCCACAGGATTCTTTGCCATTGCAATAGCTCCCTAGTTATCTTGAGTTCATTTATTACGATGGGGTCCTCCAGAGGTTCTCCTACATCTGTGAGTAACCTACGAAGCCAGATTGCTTCCTTGGTGGCCGCACTAAGGGCTACATACTCGGCTTCTGCTGTCGACAGCGCAACGGTAGCCTGTTTTTTGCTCAGCCAGCTCACTGCTCCCTTAGCCAATATTAAAACACGTTTCCTGAACTGGCGTGGCGGTCATCCACATCGCCTGCCCAATCAGTATCTGAGTAGCCAATCAGGTTTCCATCAGCACACTTCTTGTAACTCGTTCCTTTCAGATACCTGAGAATCCGTTTTGCTGCAGTTAAGTGACTTTGTGTAGGATTTGCACAGAACTTCGACACAACTCCCACTGCTTGGGCGATGTCCGGACGAGTTGTGATTTCAGCATAAAGTAGGCTCCCAACGATAGACTGATACGTGATCGTATCAACTGGTCTGCTAACACCATCTTCCTTTTGTAGCTCGACATTCAAATCAGCAGGTGTGGACACCAGTTTTGCTTCTGTTTGCCCAAACTTCTTGAGCATCTTTTTAATGTACTGCCCTTGATGAAGGTAAACTTGCTTTATTTCCTTGTCTTGAACAATACAAACTCCCACGTAGTAATGCAGCTCCCCCATATCCTTCATCTTAAACTGCACCTGTCTTTCAAGCTGTCTTTCACTCTTTGCATCTCCAAAATGTTTTTCGCTAGTATCATCAGATCATCAACGTGAATTGCGATGATTGTCTGCATATCCTTCTTTCTGATGATCACACAGGGATCTGCCATGGCTTGAGTGAAACCAAGCTTTTCAACACTTTCCTTGAAAGCTTTATTCCAACATCGGGGTGACTGCTTTAATCCGTACAGCGACTTCTCCAGCTTGCATACCAGATGCTCTTCTCCTGGTTTGACGTATCCTTCCGGTTGCTGCATGTAAATTTCTTCATCAAGTTTGCCATTAAGAAAAGCTGTCTCAACGTCCATCTGATGAATCAGGAAATCATGCTGGACTGCAAATGCTAGCAATAAGCGGATTGAAGAGAAACGAACTACAGGCGAAAAATTTTCATCATAATCAATCCGATATTTCTGGGCGTAACCCTTGGCTACTAGGCGTGCTTTAAAACGTTTCACTCCACATCATGCTTTAGCTTGTACACCCATTTACATCCTATAGCTTTCCGACCCGGGGGTAACTCAACCAGTCTCCACGTTTTATTCTCAATCAGAGAATTGTACTCTGCATCCGTAGCCACTTTCAATTCAGCGGCATGATCACTCGACTTTGCTTCTTGTATGGTCGAGGGCTCATCTACTTGACTTAGGTGATAGGCAACATGGCGCACGCGGTAGGTCGCAGTGTCTGCATATTCGTCATAACCATATCTGACAGGTGCATTACATGTTCTTTCAGATCTTCGGAGTTCGTTCTCTTCTTGTGGCTCATGTCGCTCTTCGTCCTTTTCTGATCTCCTAATTTCTGCTACTTCTTCCTCTTTTGCAGTGATGTCAGCATTCTTCTTCACTTCCATGCCCTTTTGGTCTGGCTCTGTAGTCAAGGCTGACTTCTGGACAAAATCGTTTTCGTTAAACTCAACATCTCTCCGGATAAAGAGCTTTCGGTTCGTCTCATCGTAAAGACGATAACCCTTTGACGTTAAGCTGTAGCCCACGAAACGCATCTTCCTTGATTTCGTGTCTAGCTTTCGCCGTTCGCAATCTGGTACATGGGTGTAGACCATACACCCAAATACTCGAAAGAAGCTCACATCCGGTTTCCTACCATACCACCGCTCATAAGGAGTCTCTCCTTCTTTTAAGGCCGATGTGGGAAGGCGATTTCTCACATAGGAAGCTGCAGATATAGCTTCGGCCCAGAAAATGTTCGATAATCCTGCATGCGCAATCATCGAGCGTGCTGACTCAATCAAACTTCGATTCATCCGTTCCGTTACACCATTCTGTTGGGGTGAGTTTGGCACTGTGAACTCATGTCTAATTCCTTTTTCCTTTAGGTAGTTTTGAAATGCAAATGACAAATACTCGCCACCATTATCTGTCCGCAAAGTTCCTATCGCTCTGCCAGCATCGTTGGTAGTTGTGATTTCAAATTCTTTAAACTTGTCAAGCACTTCTGATTTGTGTTTCATGAAGTATACAGCGCAGCACCGAGTGTAATCATCAATAAACGTGACAAAATACTTTGCCCCTCCAATCGACTGTGTCTGCATTGGGCCGCACACGTCACTATGCACCAGCTGTAGTTTACTCGTGGACCGAATCTCTCCCACTATGGGAAACGGTTTTCGACACATCTTTCCTGCCAAACATCCTTCGCAAAATGACAGGTCAGTCATTCCCTCGATATCAATTCCTTGCATAAGTTGATTCTGAACACATTTCTTGAGGCGTGACTCGTGCACATGTCCGAGACGTTGATGCCACAGGTCGCTACGAGATGACGCAACTGAGGCGTGCCCAGTAGAACGAACTTCACAATCTAGTTGATAGAGTTTAACAGCAAGTGACCCCTTTCCACGAAGCTTTTCTTTCGTCATATGGCTTGATGCACCCGAGTCGATCAGCCTTGGATAGCATTCTTTATCCACAGACTTAACGTTTCCAGCAGATGCCATGAACGCTGCAGCATAAACATCTTCACCATCGACATCACAATTTCTCTTTCGGTTCTCCTCACTCTCGGCTATCTTTGCTTTGTGCCATTTACGTTTTTCTGGGACAATAACGCTGAATGTGACCAACATCACCACATCCGAAACATGTGAGCGAATCGCGTGACGAATTGTTTGGACAGTAACGGTGAATATGACCCACATTACCGCATCCAAAACATGTTGGCCCATCGCGTGGCGTATTCCTCTTAAAGGCCCTCGCCAGTGCTGACTCAGCTCCGCTCAACTGACCGGATTGCTCAGATTGCTTCATTTCTTCGTGTATGAGTGCTTGCTGTTCTTCGTGTATGAGTGCTTGCTGAACGTAATCCAGGCTAACATCATCCATCCTAGTTTCAATGGCGGTGACAAGGGTCGCAAAACTCCTTGGTAAACTTCCAAACAAAGTCACAACTTGGTCTTCTTCAGAAATAGGCGCCCCAATAGCCGCAAGTTTATCAGTAATATCCTTCATGTGCTTTAAATGTTGATCAACGGATGTGCCTTCTTTCATCTCGGAGCAAACATACTGCTTTTTTAGAAGCAATGTGTTCGCGCGAGTCTCTCGCTCAAAGTGGTTTTTCAAGGCATCCCAGGCTTGCTTGGGTTCTTCGCTCGAGGTGACCAAGTAAAGTTGGGCATTGTCAATTGCCAATACAATTATCGAGATTGCTTTGTGTAACCGCGACTGGAAAAGTGCCACCACCGCTACTGACGCTTCACTTGCAAGGACTTGAAGACTGAACCATCTACAAGACTCCATAATCCTTTCGCCATAAGTAAATGTTGCATCTGAAATTTCCAAGTGTTCCAGTTACTCCCGTTAAGTTTCTCAATCGACCATTTTTCCTCCATGACTCACCTAAACAGCAAACTTGAAATCGATCTCGTCACAAATTCGGAAACCTACTCTTAAATCCAAAATCCACAGGCGTTATTCAACTCAAGCACGACTCAACTCAGCCCGTTGGCAACATCGACAACATCGTCCTGGGCCCATAACCTGATATTTTTGCAACGTTGAAATCCCTTCCTTTAGTCAATCTCCGAAGTTTCACACAAAATAAAAGTATAACAGAATAAGGTATATAAACTAAAATTCAAACGAAAAACAATAGTTTCAATAACAACAGAAAAATCACTATCACCAATGAAAAGCTAAATTAAATATTCTGAGAAGTAGTGTGCATACATTAAATTTCAAAAAAGCAACCGCCAAACGCACACGTCAAGTTTCACAATAACAACACCCGTAAATATTTATTGTTTGGAGTTTTTTTTGCAAGTCACTGTCCCTTTTCAAGTGTAGGTTGTGTTTTAAAGATATTGAAAAGGATTACGAGCGATTTTGGTCCGAAGCAAGAAGACAATCCTTGACGTAAACGTCGCGCTCGCAAATTTTGAGTTCCAAATGCACGCTGCATCAGAGTACATTTGTAGACAGTGTCATGGTCTCCTCAAGAAGTGAAATAATTTGCAGCAGAACCTGCAGAACCTGGGAGAATTGCAAAAATGTATGGGAATTAACTTAAGCCACAAGTTTAAAGAAAGCTGGCCTTGTTTTCCAGCTGAAAAATTCGCGTAAAATTGGGTTGAGTGACTGCTTACACGACTCCTACGGCTCGTGTCATTTTCATTTGCCGTTTTCTTTTCGGTCTCTCGACCTTTTTGTCGCTTCACTCTTGTTTATGAAGGGCGCTTCATGTTGTGTCATAAGGAGAAAATTAATTAGAGCCGCGTCGTCAGATCGTGCTATGGCAACTGAATTTTTAAGACAGATATCACAGGTCTGCATGATTTCCGCTGTTTATATCTACATGTCGCTTCGTCGAGTTTGACATCTCTATAATATTTGCAATGTGTTAGTGCATTGTTTAGGCTCAATTCTATTGCAAGATATGTTTTCAAGTCTCCACGTATTTGCTTTTGAGGGGAAAAAAAATATGACTTTTGTTGTGAACGTGTTGCTTACCGCCTTGCATTCTATATTGTGACGCCGGGCTCGGCAGTGATTAGAACTGTTCGCGTGTACAGTAGATAGATTCTTTTTTATCACGGGTATCACATTTACCCTCGTACGTTTTTCTTCGCAGATACCGTAGCTTTACTTCGAGAAAGCTATAGGCTTTTCTATAGAAATTCTTACGTTTCTTGCAGCTATCTGATCGAGCTTATGTTTCTGGAGCTCGATGTATAGGTTTATTCCTCCTTTGATCATTCTGGTACCACAGGACTCAAATGTAGCTCTTTACGCCCAAGTCTGCTGACTGTGTTGTGTATTGTATATGCCATTGTATGTCTTATTTCTCTATTCCAAACGTCTCGCAAACCTCTTTTATAGCTGCGTTGAACGCTTCCCGAGTTTGCATAGCATCCGACATTCCGTCCGCCACTACTGATAATCAGTACTGGTCATGAGAACGGGGCAAATCTATTTTATAATAATAACTTTATTAACGTGTCAAGTAAAATAGCGGTTTCCCACTAAGTAAGGACACCTATCTACAATGTTAAAAACTATAGTACCCCTATATTCCCTATATAATTCCCTCTATATTTTAGCCGATAAGTTTTCTCGAAAGTATTGCTTGCCGCCTTTATCCAATAAGAAACCATTATATATTTCCATGCAAAAGTGTGACGTCACATAACACGATTTGTGTCAGCTTTTCGTAGACGTTCGCTTCCTCCCGTTTTTCCTCGGGGGGAGGGTACGGCTACACGTACGCTAGCTCGGGTGATTGGGCAAGCACTCCCTGTGTTTGATATTTATTTACATTTACGTTAAAGTGTATATGACAAAAAATATTTTCTGCTTATTTGAAAGGCCTTTCAAAACACGGAAGAATGGCATTTTTCTTTTTGAATTTTCTTTTTCGTTTTAGAGATATTGACGTTTTTCTATTATGCAAATTAGATCAGTGATGATGCCATAATACTGCAACTGAAAAGTTGTAAAAACTGAATAAACGATATCTCTGGAAATATTAAAGCAGTGTTCTTGAAACTTGGCACCATAAATGTTCACCACAAGAGCAACAAAATGACACCCGTAATGCTGTTGCTATGAGAACAGTTTTGCCACTGATGCTGTCTTAATAAAAACGTAAATTCCCAGTCTTTGTCTTAACCAAGAACCATCTACTCCACACAATCTATTGATGGCGGAGTTACGACAACATGGGAACTATGTCTGTTCCAAGAAGGACCCTTTGTCTCACTTTGGAGGCTGTAAATGGGGATATTTGGTTTTTGGACGGAAAGAGACTGTAGCCAAAAGAGTTACTATGGCAACAACACTAAGGGTGTATTTTGTTTTGTGATGCACATTTATGGTGCCAAGTTTCAAGAACACTGCTTTAATATTTCCAGAGATATCGTTTATTCAGTTTTTACAATTTTTCAGTTGCAGTATCATGACGTCATCACTGATCTAATTTGCATAATAGAAAAACGTTAATAACTCTAAAACGAAAAAAGATATTTCAAAAAGAAAAACGCCATTCTGTATTTTGAAAGGCCTTTCAAATAAGCAGAAAATATTTTTTGTGTCATATACACTTCAATCAATCTAGTAAATGTATTGCTTGATAAAATTACACCACGATACCATGTGATTTATTTCATGACGTCTTGAAAAGCTTTATGTGAACGTCTCAAAATCAAAAATTTCGAAAATTCGTATTATGAACCCTGGCTGACACCTTAACTAAACATAACTGAGTATTACAAACCAGGAATAAGTGTGCATGTAAACTTCAATGGAGCCCAACAAATAGCGCTTCACAAATAGCGCTTCACAAATAGCGCTTCACAAATAGCGCTTCACAAATAGCGCTTCACAAATAGCGCTTCACAAACCTGGCGTTTGTAAGGCAATTCACACAATCTTAGAATTTCTGAGTTAAATTATTATGTCCCAAGACCCAGAACTGAGTCTGCAAAAGGGAGCGTACACTACAGAGGATCTGTTCTGTGGAACAAGATTCCCTCAGGGATTAAAAAACTGCCTAGTTTAAATGTTTTTAAAACTTCATTTCATGGGAAAGATTTTTCTAATACATCATGACCCATTGTAACTCTTATTGTTCATGTATGTTTTTGTATTGTTAACATTATAATCAATAGTTTCTTAGAGTATTTTAGTCTAGTTTTGAACACGATTCCGAAGACCATGTAAAATGATACGATTTTGTCTATAGATAAAGATTGATGATGATGTATGCATACCAATAAACGATATTTGAAGCAATCTGCCTGTGCCCGCTCGCCCTCAGCCTGGTGCTGAGGCATTTTAGAAGTCTGTCTACCCATGCAAGGGGGGACAGATAAGGAGCTTATTTTCAATCACTTCTTAATTAAATATACTGTTCCTCGCATTAAGCAAACTCCAGGAACACTTGTTGTGAACATATTTGTTCTTGTTATTCTAAGGCTGGAATTGCTTCTCCGGAAAGCAACGAACAACTAATAATCGCACTAGAATCTGAAGGAGGTGCGATCTTCTGTCAGGAGAGAAAAATGAGAGACTTTGCTGATGAAACAGGAGATGCTAGCGTGTCAGATGTCCTGGGTCGTCCTGGACAAAGATACGTCGTGATGGACATTGGAGGTAGAGCTCATTATAATTCTCAAAAGTTCCCCCGTAAGTTAGAAGGAGCCTGTCCGCTGTAAGAGATATGTTTAACCCAAATTATCAAAACCCCGAAAGAAAAAACACAGCAAAAAATAAAAAAAAGAAGTAATTCAAAATTATGACTAAATCAGTTCCACCAGCTGATCCTTAGCATTAGCCTTTTCCCGTTAACAATCAATTTGTGTTTTACACATTTGCAAAGGTGGAACACTAGATGTCACTGCTCATGAGATCCTGGACGACGGCAACATGAAAGAAATTTACCAAGTGACCGGGGGCGCTTACGGTGGAATCTACGTGGATGAACAGTTCGAAAAGCTGCTTGAAAATCTGTTCGGGACTCGAAAAGTCAAGGAATATCGCATAAAGTTTCCTGGAGAGTGGCTTCGACTGATGAATGATTTTGAAAGGAAGAAAAGGGGAAGTCGAGCCCTTGATGGTAAAATAACAAGAATTAACCTCCCACGCAAGTTTCATCAAATGGTCTTCGAGCCCAGCTCCTCCGACTTGGCCACTCCCCTTTCAAAATCTTACAACCTTCATGATGTGGAGATAAACAATGACGAGTTCCTCTGCCTGGGGCCAAAAACGATGAAGAGTCTGTTTGATCCAGTAATTAATGGGATCATACGTCACATGAGAGAGTTGCTGAGCAAGCCTGCGCTGAAGGATGTAAGCTGTTTATTTATGGTTGGTGGTTTTGCCGAGTCTGTCTTCCTACAAGAAGCGATTAAAATGGAGTTCCGGTCAAGATGTAGAGTACTCCCTCTCCTTCCAAACTATGCCAGCATTGCAGTTGTTCAAGGGGCATTGATGTTTGGTCAGAAACCAACTATCGTCACGTCGAGAGTCATGTCGACAACTTATGGTTTTCGTATATACAGAGAGTTTGATCCCACAAAGCATGACCCTAAAAAAATAATAATTGCTGAAGGTATCGCTCTGTGTAAAGAGATATTTGATGTTGTTGTCAAAGAAAATGATGTTGTTGAGGTTGGGGAAACAAAGCGTTTCACTCGGTTACCATTATATAATGATCAGACAGAAGTGCGATTTCCATTTTATACCTCCACCGATCCAAACGTCAAGTACACAACAGATTCCTCGGTGGGACCCTCCATAGGAGCGTTGGTCGTAGATTCACCCGACACATCGAAAGGAATGAATCGCAACATCGTATTATGCATCTTCTTCGGGGACACGGAAATAAAAGTGACTGGAGTCGATGAGACCAGCGACAACTCTTCGGCGCCGGTGTACCTGGACTTTTTGACTAAATCGTAAATGGAAGAATTATCATTAGCATGTGATCAAACGTAAGTTTTGAACTAAAAACAAACAAACAAAAACACTTTTCAACTAGTTATGCCACCGATAACTCGGGCAGTCTAATGATAATTTGAGCGGTGGCAACTCCTTGCATTCAATCAGTTACAGCAGCTTAAAGTTTACCAATTAAAGCTTATTACTGTAAGAAACCTTGGACGTGAGATTCTTCAGATAAAGAAAAGTCTTTACAAAGTCAAAGGGTTGTCTCTCTCTGTTTGATTGAATAAAAAAAAGTTGTGATATTTAATTAGTTCCCTTACTACTTGATTCTACAATCGTGTATTGAAAAACTGCCCAGTTATTGGTGGACACGTTGCTATCACTTTTGTGACACAATAGCTTACCATATAAACAGTATGACCTGTCAAAACACCATTAATTTAAGCTTTAGGGGTTTATAATTCAAAAACGGAATGGTTAATTTTTTTATTGCCAAATTTTATTAAGCATAAGACCCAAATTCGGGCAAAGTTTTAAAAACTGTGCACATAGGGTTTAGGGCCACCTTAAAAATTCTTAAAGTCTTAAAAATTCAAGTCTGATAGAAAGTACTGAAAACTGTTTCGAGCCACCTTAACAAGAGTTTTCGTTTGGAAACTTACGATACTCTCTTTGTGTCTAAGTAAAGGTCTGTTCAATTTACAGAAGACTTACATATGTTGTAATTCTAATGATATTTCAAGGTATAAAAAATGCATTTGCATTCGACGGAGCTGTACTGTAGGAGACAATGGGGAAGATAACTGTTTTCATATTGGCATGAGAGCCACGCGTGCCACTGACATTAATTAGCCTTTTTTTTTTTTTATAAGCATATGTAATTTTTGACAGCTGCAATATGTTAAAGCTCTCGAACTTTGTAACTTTATGGGCAATTTATTCATTGTAAGGAATGGGAATTTAATCACCTCTGCGCCCCATGGCCAGAGGCTAATGCATCTGCATCTGCTGGGAAATACGTTCCCATTTTTCTCACTGGGTTTTTGCGTATTCTTATAAGGCATTTGCACAAGCTTTATAGTCTGGCTGGTAATTATTTTGTTGTGTGCTAAAAAAGCTGTTGTCACGAAGCTCTCTAGAACCTCTAATTTCATTGGATCTTGTTGGCACGAAGCTCTATTGTTTTAGGGCTAGGGTCCATTGTTACCATTGTTTGTATATAATTTTCTCAACCAATCCTGTGAGACGTTCCGAGGAGCTTCGTGGCGGCCCTAAAAAAGAAGTACTTTCTCTCAGCTATATTCTAATGACATCAACCATTCAGGCTCACAGTTGGAGCTGCACACCCATCCCTGTGTACGAGTCAGGGATATAACTACTTAACTGATATTTAACAATTATTCGCCGAAGGCGAAGTGAATATTGTCGAATAATCCCCGAGACGAAGTCGAGGGGATTATTCGACAATATTCACTGAGCCTGAGGGGAATAATAATTGTCTTAGCATAATTTCAGAGCTGAACAACAGAGAATAGCGGATTAAAACGTAAAAACAAAGACGCAATAGCGAGGCGCGCGAGTGACGTCATGACTCAGACAAGACTCAGACAAACAAACTGGAATGATGGATGATTTTGAAGATTTCTTTAAGAGCAAAAGCCGGTGTTCCTAAAACACTTGTGAAACAGAAATTTCGCTTATATTCCCTGTATTTCCCTCAGAACAAGCTTATGTCGACTGAGTCTCGCGGGGAATTCAGTGATTTGCATTCTATTTTTAGACTTCGCGCGCTTCGCTATAGTTCGTTTGCATACAGGTATGTAACCGTAGACTTTTAAGGCCATGTTACACGAGGCAATTTTTCTTGCAATTTGCAACGCACTCAAGCGTTCCATTACAAGTTGCAAGAAAAAATTCCCGTGCAACACCCCATTTTGCAACTGCAATTGTTGCGTTGCGAGTTGCAAAGTAGAACGAGCCTCTACTTTTCGCAACGTTGCGATACAAGTTGCTTGCTTGTTGACACCCCCTCTGCAACTTGAAAAGTTTTTTATTTGTCATCATTGCGTTCCAAGTTGCAAGAAAACCAAACATTTATATGTGCACGCATAATGCCGAGCCATGACGGTCACGTAATGGTCTGTAACCTGGTTTATGTCAACTATCACCCCAGGTGATAGAGGGGGCGTTCCCTCGAGGATAAAAGATATTTCTCTTAAGCAGTTCGCCCATCTTCCCTTGGCCCTTGCGTCTTTGA
>JAHPZR010013024.1:20000-26307 GCA_019787425.1 Platygyra sinensis
CTTTGTTTTTACGTTTTAATCCGCTATTCTCTGTTGTTCAGCTCTGAAATTATGCTAAGACAATTATTATTCCCCTCAGGCTCAGTGAATATTGTCGAATAATCCCCTCGACTTCGTCTCGGGGATTATTCGACAATATTCACTTCGCCTTCGGCGAATAATTGTTAAATATCAGTTAAGTAGTTATATCCCTGACTCGTACACAGGGATGGGTGTGCAGCTCCAACTGTGAGCCTGAATGGTTGATGTCATTAGAATATAGCTGAGAGAAAGTACTTCTTTTTTAGGGCCGCCACGAAGCTCCTCGGAACGTCTCACAGGATTGGTTGAGAAAATTATATACAAACAATGGTAACAATGGACCCTAGCCCTAAAACAATAGAGCTTCGTGCCAACAAGATCCAATGAAATTAGAGGTTCTAGAGAGCTTCGTGACAACAGCTTTTTTAGCACACAACAAAATAATTACCAGCCAGACTATAAAGCTTGTGCAAATGCCTTATAAGAATACGCAAAAACCCAGTGAGAAAAATGGGAACGTATTTCCCAGCAGATGCAGATGCATTAGCCTCTGGCCATGGGGCGCAGAGGTGATTAAATTCCCATTCCTTACAATGAATAAATTGCCCATAAAGTTACAAAGTTCGAGAGCTTTAACATATTGCAGCTGTCAAAAATTACATATGCTTATAAAAAAAAAAAAAGGCTAATTAATGTCAGTGGCACGCGTGGCTCTCATGCCAATATGAAAACAGTTATCTTCCCCATTGTCTCCTACAGTACAGCTCCGTCGAATGCAAATGCATTTTTTATACCTTGAAATATCATTAGAATTACAACATATGTAAGTCTTCTGTAAATTGAACAGACCTTTACTTAGACACAAAGAGAGTATCGTAAGTTTCCAAACGAAAACTCTTGTTAAGGTGGCTCGAAACAGTTTTCAGTACTTTCTATCAGACTTGAATTTTTAAGACTTTAAGAATTTTTAAGGTGGCCCTAAACCCTATGTGCACAGTTTTTAAAACTTTGCCCGAATTTGGGTCTTATGCTTAATAAAATTTGGCAATAAAAAAATTAACCATTCCGTTTTTGAATTATAAACCCCTAAAGCTTAAATTAATGGTGTTTTGACAGGTCATACTGTTTATATGGTAAGCTATTGTGTCACAAAAGTGATAGCAACGTGTCCACCAATAACTGGGCAGTTTTTCAATACACGATTGTAGAATCAAGTAGTAAGGGAACTAATTAAATATCACAACTTTTTTTTATTCAATCAAACAGAGAGAGACAACCCTTTGACTTTGTAAAGACTTTTCTTTATCTGAAGAATCTCACGTCCAAGGTTTCTTACAGTAATAAGCTTTAATTGGTAAACTTTAAGCTGCTGTAACTGATTGAATGCAAGGAGTTGCCACCGCTCAAATTATCATTAGACTGCCCGAGTTATCGGTGGCATAACTAGTTGAAAAGTGTTTTTGTTTGTTTGTTTTTAGTTCAAAACTTACGTTTGATCACATGCTAATGATAATTCTTCCATTTACGATTTAGTCAAAAAGTCCAGGTACACCGGCGCCGAAGAGTTGTCGCTGGTCTCATCGACTCCAGTCACTTTTATTTCCGTGTCCCCGAAGAAGATGCATAATACGATGTTGCGATTCATTCCTTTCGATGTGTCGGGTGAATCTACGACCAACGCTCCTATGGAGGGTCCCACCGAGGAATCTGTTGTGTACTTGACGTTTGGATCGGTGGAGGTATAAAATGGAAATCGCACTTCTGTCTGATCATTATATAATGGTAACCGAGTGAAACGCTTTGTTTCCCCAACCTCAACAACATCATTTTCTTTGACAACAACATCAAATATCTCTTTACACAGAGCGATACCTTCAGCAATTATTATTTTTTTAGGGTCATGCTTTGTGGGATCAAACTCTCTGTATATACGAAAACCATAAGTTGTCGACATGACTCTCGACGTGACGATAGTTGGTTTCTGACCAAACATCAATGCCCCTTGAACAACTGCAATGCTGGCATAGTTTGGAAGGAGAGGGAGTACTCTACATCTTGACCGGAACTCCATTTTAATCGCTTCTTGTAGGAAGACAGACTCGGCAAAACCACCAACCATAAATAAACAGCTTACATCCTTCAGCGCAGGCTTGCTCAGCAACTCTCTCATGTGACGTATGATCCCATTAATTACTGGATCAAACAGACTCTTCATCGTTTTTGGCCCCAGGCAGAGGAACTCGTCATTGTTTATCTCCACATCATGAAGGTTGTAAGATTTTGAAAGGGGAGTGGCCAAGTCGGAGGAGCTGGGCTCGAAGACCATTTGATGAAACTTGCGTGGGAGGTTAATTCTTGTTATTTTACCATCAAGGGCTCGACTTCCCCTTTTCTTCCTTTCAAAATCATTCATCAGTCGAAGCCACTCTCCAGGAAACTTTATGCGATATTCCTTGACTTTTCGAGTCCCGAACAGATTTTCAAGCAGCTTTTCGAACTGTTCATCCACGTAGATTCCACCGTAAGCGCCCCCGGTCACTTGGTAAATTTCTTTCATGTTGCCGTCGTCCAGGATCTCATGAGCAGTGACATCTAGTGTTCCACCTTTGCAAATGTGTAAAACACAAATTGATTGTTAACGGGAAAAGGCTAATGCTAAGGATCAGCTGGTGGAACTGATTTAGTCATAATTTTGAATTACTTCTTTTTTTTATTTTTTGCTGTGTTTTTTCTTTCGGGGTTTTGATAATTTGGGTTAAACATATCTCTTACAGCGGACAGGCTCCTTCTAACTTACGGGGGAACTTTTGAGAATTATAATGAGCTCTACCTCCAATGTCCATCACGACGTATCTTTGTCCAGGACGACCCAGGACATCTGACACGCTAGCATCTCCTGTTTCATCAGCAAAGTCTCTCATTTTTCTCTCCTGACAGAAGATCGCACCTCCTTCAGATTCTAGTGCGATTATTAGTTGTTCGTTGCTTTCCGGAGAAGCAATTCCAGCCTTAGAATAACAAGAACAAATATGTTCACAACAAGTGTTCCTGGAGTTTGCTTAATGCGAGGAACAGTATATTTAATTAAGAAGTGATTGAAAATAAGCTCCTTATCTGTCCCCCCTTGCATGGGTAGACAGACTTCTAAAATGCCTCAGCACCAGGCTGAGGGCGAGCGGGCACAGGCAGATTGCTTCAAATATCGTTTATTGGTATGCATACATCATCATCAATCTTTATCTATAGACAAAATCGTATCATTTTACATGGTCTTCGGAATCGTGTTCAAAACTAGACTAAAATACTCTAAGAAACTATTGATTATAATGTTAACAATACAAAAACATACATGAACAATAAGAGTTACAATGGGTCATGATGTATTAGAAAAATCTTTCCCATGAAATGAAGTTTTAAAAACATTTAAACTAGGCAGTTTTTTAATCCCTGAGGGAATCTTGTTCCACAGAACAGATCCTCTGTAGTGTACGCTCCCTTTTGCAGACTCAGTTCTGGGTCTTGGGACATAATAATTTAACTCAGAAATTCTAAGATTGTGTGAATTGCCTTACAAACGCCAGGTTTGTGAAGCGCTATTTGTGAAGCGCTATTTGTGAAGCGCTATTTGTGAAGCGCTATTTGTGAAGCGCTATTTGTGAAGCGCTATTTGTTGGGCTCCATTGAAGTTTACATGCACACTTATTCCTGGTTTGTAATACTCAGTTATGTTTAGTTAAGGTGTCAGCCAGGGTTCATAATACGAATTTTCGAAATTTTTGATTTTGAGACGTTCACATAAAGCTTTTCAAGACGTCATGAAATAAATCACATGGTATCGTGGTGTAATTTTATCAAGCAATACATTTACTAGATTGATTGAAGTGTATATGACACAAAAAATATTTTCTGCTTATTTGAAAGGCCTTTCAAAATACAGAATGGCGTTTTTCTTTTTGAAATATCTTTTTTCGTTTTAGAGTTATTAACGTTTTTCTATTATGCAAATTAGATCAGTGATGACGTCATGATACTGCAACTGAAAAATTGTAAAAACTGAATAAACGATATCTCTGGAAATATTAAAGCAGTGTTCTTGAAACTTGGCACCATAAATGTGCATCACAAAACAAAATACACCCTTAGTGTTGTTGCCATAGTAACTCTTTTGGCTACAGTCTCTTTCCGTCCAAAAACCAAATATCCCCATTTACAGCCTCCAAAGTGAGACAAAGGGTCCTTCTTGGAACAGACATAGTTCCCATGTTGTCGTAACTCCGCCATCAATAGATTGTGTGGAGTAGATGGTTCTTGGTTAAGACAAAGACTGGGAATTTACGTTTTTATTAAGACAGCATCAGTGGCAAAACTGTTCTCATAGCAACAGCATTACGGGTGTCATTTTGTTGCTCTTGTGGTGAACATTTATGGTGCCAAGTTTCAAGAACACTGCTTTAATATTTCCAGAGATATCGTTTATTCAGTTTTTACAACTTTTCAGTTGCAGTATTATGGCATCATCACTGATCTAATTTGCATAATAGAAAAACGTCAATATCTCTAAAACGAAAAAAGAAAATTCAAAAAGAAAAATGCCATTCTTCCGTGTTTTGAAAGGCCTTTCAAATAAGCAGAAAATATTTTTTGTCATATACACTTTAACGTAAATGTAAATAAATATCAAACACAGGGAGTGCTTGCCCAATCACCCGAGCTAGCGTACGTGTAGCCGTACCCTCCCCCCGAGGAAAAACGGGAGGAAGCGAACGTCTACGAAAAGCTGACACAAATCGTGTTATGTGACGTCACACTTTTGCATGGAAATATATAATGGTTTCTTATTGGATAAAGGCGGCAAGCAATACTTTCGAGAAAACTTATCGGCTAAAATATAGAGGGAATTATATAGGGAATATAGGGGTACTATAGTTTTTAACATTGTAGATAGGTGTCCTTACTTAGTGGGAAACCGCTATTTTACTTGACACGTTAATAAAGTTATTATTATAAAATAGATTTGCCCCGTTCTCATGACCAGTACTGATTATCAGTAGTGGCGGACGGAATGTCGGATGCTATGCAAACTCGGGAAGCGTTCAACGCAGCTATAAAAGAGGTTTGCGAGACGTTTGGAATAGAGAAATAAGACATACAATGGCATATACAATACACAACACAGTCAGCAGACTTGGGCGTAAAGAGCTACATTTGAGTCCTGTGGTACCAGAATGATCAAAGGAGGAATAAACCTATACATCGAGCTCCAGAAACATAAGCTCGATCAGATAGCTGCAAGAAACGTAAGAATTTCTATAGAAAAGCCTATAGCTTTCTCGAAGTAAAGCTACGGTATCTGCGAAGAAAAACGTACGAGGGTAAATGTGATACCCGTGATAAAAAAGAATCTATCTACTGTACACGCGAACAGTTCTAATCACTGCCGAGCCCGGCGTCACAATATAGAATGCAAGGCGGTAAGCAACACGTTCACAACAAAAGTCATATTTTTTTTCCCCTCAAAAGCAAATACGTGGAGACTTGAAAACATATCTTGCAATAGAATTGAGCCTAAACAATGCACTAACACATTGCAAATATTATAGAGATGTCAAACTCGACGAAGCGACATGTAGATATAAACAGCGGAAATCATGCAGACCTGTGATATCTGTCTTAAAAATTCAGTTGCCATAGCACGATCTGACGACGCGGCTCTAATTAATTTTCTCCTTATGACACAACATGAAGCGCCCTTCATAAACAAGAGTGAAGCGACAAAAAGGTCGAGAGACCGAAAAGAAAACGGCAAATGAAAATGACACGAGCCGTAGGAGTCGTGTAAGCAGTCACTCAACCCAATTTTACGCGAATTTTTCAGCTGGAAAACAAGGCCAGCTTTCTTTAAACTTGTGGCTTAAGTTAATTCCCATACATTTTTGCAATTCTCCCAGGTTCTGCAGGTTCTGCTGCAAATTATTTCACTTCTTGAGGAGACCATGACACTGTCTACAAATGTACTCTGATGCAGCGTGCATTTGGAACTCAAAATTTGCGAGCGCGACGTTTACGTCAAGGATTGTCTTCTTGCTTCGGACCAAAATCGCTCGTAATCCTTTTCAATATCTTTAAAACACAACCTACACTTGAAAAGGGACAGTGACTTGCAAAAAAAACTCCAAACAATAAATATTTACGGGTGTTGTTATTGTGAAACTTGACGTGTGCGTTTGGCGGTTGCTTTTTTGAAATTTAATGTATGCACACTACTTCTCAGAATATTTAATTTAGC
>JAHPZR010013025.1:0-35000 GCA_019787425.1 Platygyra sinensis
AAACATCCAGAAGATTCTAACAAGGTGAGAATGCAGTCACATATCTCTTTGAGCCGCAAGTTTAGACTTTAACAAGTTGTTTGATTGAAATTAGAGAATGAAAGATGCAATTGCAGCCTTGACACTACTGGAAAAATGACGAGTTGGACATCTATTACCATAAAATGTAGAGAGCTTAAGTATCAGTATTTAGAACTCAGATAGACTGGTGGTTAATGAGGCAAGAGTTAAGTTTGGAGTGGAAATACATGTTTGTGAGTTTTCCTCCCTCCTCAAAAACTGACATCTTGGCGAATTTGATATTGAAGGCATATAGCGCACTTTTGAAGATGGCAGCGTTAAAAAACTGCACCCTATAACTGGAATAATTTATCTCATCTTACCTTGGAAATTTTTCGACTCTACGTTCAAAAAGCCCGAAAGCAAAATTTATCAGGTGAGGTTTGATTGGCCTAGCTTTTGGATAGTAAACTCCGGCACCACATCAGCTGCAGTTTTAAAACGGATGCTAATTTATGCAGCAAGGATGATTTTCGCAATTTTTTCGCAACTGCATCATCAGTAGGGAATTTCTGGCCATGGATCTCAGATGTCTCTCTTTGCATTCGCATGTAGTAGCGGGAGTGAAGAGAGCCGGCTGTATTCGGAGGCTAGTCTTTGAGGAGGGACTTGCTGGAATGAAGGAACTACTGCATTTAATCAACTTGTTATGGTTTCCAAGTGAATGGTTTACTCTGTATAGATGTCTGATTGAGAAATCTTGTTCTGTAGATCTTGATTGGCTACAAGAAAGGCCTGATTGTTCTTTGGAATCATGAGAGATGTAGCGTCCAAGCCACCTTCAGCGTCCAGTCTTCTGATCAGCCACAGGAGGTGGAAAGCATCAGTTGGCATTCTTGATGGAACCCTGCAGATAAGAAATTTCAGAGCACAACAAGGAAAGACGCTGCTCAAAAGCCGTACAGTTGCCGAGAAAAACAAGATCATGGATCCAAATATTTTTGCTTTGTATGTTTGAAAATTAAACTGCATCATATTTAAGGAGGGGGTACACATGAAGGCTGTTTTGGACCTTGCTCAACATGGCCTTGCTGCCAATATCTCAGTCACTTTTTAAGCAACCCCAAATCTCTATGCTTAAAACCATAACCACCGTTTGGCGGTTTTGTGCAAATGTTTAAGTGATATTTGGACATTTTTGGGAAAGAGATATTTCTTCTCAAAGAATAGGTTAAGTTGAGGAAAATATGAAATATTGAAGTTTTGATGGATTTGAAAAATTGAAATTTGAAGTGAAGAATTAGTAGACAGATACCAAATAGTCCCTTACCAACCTGGGGCTCTCATTGGGATGGTCAACTGTTTGGTAGTCTTTCCAACCCATTTTAATCCTAAACATTACCTTTTAATAATACTTCAAATTTCTCTCCTATTCACATGTATCCCTGCCTTAACCACCTACTAGTTGTTTTTAGACCACCTGAGCAAACTGTCAAAATTGCTGCAGGGTAATTCCATCCTGATTGCCTCAAAATGTTTCAGTTAAAACTAATCATGACAAACATTATCAACATTACTGTCACTACAGATGAGGTCTGCAGGAATACTTGCAACTTTTCACATATCCCTGTAACTACATGTTCAAGGACTGTTACAACTTATAGGAAAGCAGACAGGTGAAGGTCAGATGTTTAATGTATAGACTTTCCAGCATGACCTTTCACTTTCAAGTTTCAGTCCAATTTCGATATTCTTGGTTGACTAGCAACAGTTTAACATTCCGTTGCAAAAACAATTTTTTACCTTCCCCTCCAGAGTGCATGTCTTCACCTCCTCCAGAACTGATTTTCCTTCCTTTTTGTTGACTTCCCAAAGGTGAATCGTGTTTTGTTCTCCATCATCACAGACACTGATGATACGTCCCTAGAAATAACCCATGGACAATTCACTAGGGGAGCTTACATAAACATGTATAAGTAACACAAAATAAAAAGCTTTTGTTCTCCGTTTTCGTAATTGGGTACAAGGAGCATTAATTTTATCATGGTGATGGCTTATCAAATACAGAACATAAAATAACCCCATTCTGTGCACCATAGTGTTTGCAAAATTGCTTGCCTTTTGCAAAACAGAAGTAAATATCTCTAGGAAATAAGCACCACCATATTATAAGAAAGAAGAATCTTTTTAAAGAAAGCAACTTTTCAACCCTATTTACCCTTATTGCAAGTGACAAGAACTGTACAGGCACATTTGCCATTCTTTCCTCTTTACACTACTTTCATGCTTATGTTACTTCCTTCTATTAACAAAGCACAAACTGGAGTTTCTTTGTTTAAAATAAATAAAATCCTATCCTTTCCAGGAAGCAAACTGATCATTATTTTGTAGTATACAATGAGCATTGTCAGATTCTTTCAAATAAATACAGATGCACAGGTCTATCATACAGGTTTATTAGTACATGCAGTTTTCATTTAATGCCTAACCATCAGATCTTCAGCAATGTACTTCAGTGACTGCTGTAACTAGAAGTTTTAAATCATGACATTTCAGTTGTCACAGTGAGAAAGACGTTTTAGAGATAGTCATATCGTTTTGTCTTACATAAGGTATATGAATAACTTTTCATTTTTGCCTGTTTCTATTAGCTTTCAGCCCAATTGAAAACGTTTTCAACCAGGATTGGCGATTAATTTCAAGATGAATACAAATTGATAATAAAATTAACGGTAAAAAAACTACGACGTTTCGAAGTCTGCATGACCTCATTATCAAGTAAAATGTTAAAACTGATGTAAAGTTGTAGCTCAGAGATTATATACAAATAAAATGTGATAACTTCATTAGAATAATGAGCGTTCATTGTTATTGGTGTTTAGCATGTCAGATCGTGCAGTATATATTTAAATAAATACTTTTGCATGTATTGAGTCAGACTGCGTGTTTAGCTTTGGTTTTCGTTCGCGAATGAATAACATTTCGTGAATTAGGCAGTCCATTTTCCCGCGGCATTTCTTGAGAACGGAAAACATTTCCTCTAGGCTAGTGGACGCTACACTGTGGGCTTCTTTCTACAACTTTACATCAGTTTTAACATTTTACTTGATAATGAGGTCATGCAGACTTCGAAACGTCGTAGTTTTTTACCGTTAATTTTTATTATCAAATGTATTTCTAAACATTCTCTGATTAGAATACAAATTATATAAAATTTCATATTTACTTTTCCTTTTCTGAAAAATCATATTTGTTCTCATGAATGAAATTGTTTTACACATGGCATTTTCCACAATAGCTTATGTAACATTTTAGACAACTACTTTATGTAGCATTAATCTTGCACTGATTTAAATGCAAAATATAACATGGCACTGAATAGATCTGTAGACAATTTACATTCATAAATCAATATAAATGTCACTAATGTCTGAAATAAATTTAAAGAACAACCTTGCAGCATTGACAGGTCTGATATTCAGGAATGACAAATTATGCGATAACTTAGCAACATGGCACTTGCAAACTGGCAGAAATTTAATAAATTTAAGAACGAGAAGATCCTGCACCAAGTTTATTATTGCTCAGAATTATTTTTCTTTTGTTTATAACTAAATGTGCAATGACCAATACTCAAAGTGATTTATGATCTTGCAGTATGATAAACATGTGAGAATATTTTAAAGCAGCATTGTTATGTCTACTGTTGTTTTTAGGTACATGTCCATACTTTATTCCTAGAATAAATATTAGATATGTTGCCATCTTTTCTCAAGGAATAGAATACCCAGCACAGCAGCCTGCTGATCACTTCAGCTTTCTGACAGTGACTATTGACAATCACACACACCAACAATACAAGCTGAAAATAATTAATAGCCATGACCCAGCCAGGTAATTTCTAGAAAGTAACATGCGTCAAGTTTCTGTGGTCAAGGGCTTTTAAATCAAGCTGTTGAAAAAATTCACTGACTGTAACCACATTTCTGACTAGCTGTATTCTTATGTTACATAAAAAAAGGAACTACAATAAGCATTGTAACAAATTTGCTAGACAGAACATTGTAAATTAAAGTGAAAATCTAGTGTTTTGTATGGAAGGTCATTACCAAGCCCTCTACTTTACAGTGCAAAATACAGTCAAATGAATATCATACAGAAACTGAAGAGCCAGAAGAGAGAGTAATGAAGGAGAGGATTCCATGGAATCTAGGTTCTCCAAGACCCAGTGTATTGCATGTACATGAACACAGATGCCTGTAAGGAGATTGGGTTCAACAGAACTAAACGATATATCAAATTTCTGTATATTCTAGCTTCAAATGCTCAGAAAAACTTATTTCTCTAACATGCCCTAATTTATCACTACAGTGTACATAAACTGGTAATAACTCTCAACTTGTCTCAGATCTAAAAGTCACTTGCTATTAAAATTAATCTGCATCCAGTTCTGTTAAGATCTATTGCACAAAAAATGAAGATAATTCAACCAAGATGAATCACACCCATTCTACTTTACACCAAACAAAAGATAAAATTTGTTTGCACAACATACAAGATTGCGACAACAAAGACAAAAAAAATTGGAGCAATAACACGAATTGTGCATCATCTAAAAGCCCTAAATTACAAGAAAATATTTGCTCGCAACTGTCCGTCAAATAAGTAGTATAAGTAAGCCTTACAAAATCAACCAATGATTCCAACAAAATTAGTTTAATACAGCGTAGCCAGAACTTGCCGAACATAACCAACAAAAGCCTTTAATTGAACAACTAGGCTATATTACAACGTTGTTTAACTAAGTTAAAAATTTTGCAAATTTCAGACTAAGATTAACATATTACACAATATCACTTATGTTTGGTTTGATGAGAGAACTATAGTTCCAAGTGTATAAAACAGGATCAGCGACTCATTTTATTTTTTGATCATACTGGACCCATCTGCAATAACCAACAAATCAACTGAAAACTTAACTTAGAACTAAAAAATTTTAAATCAATAAATTAATTTCCACACCCTGATTAAAAACACAAAGTATATCAACACAGACCCAAATGATTTTCATGAGAGCAGTACAGAATTGTCAATTCTCTGTTTTATTCTTTATGGTATGTCCTAATTAGTAAAATTTCTGTCTAAATAAAGCAAAAAATATCACCTTTAAAAGCCAGTAACTCTTACATCTCAACACCCTAAAAACTCTATTTTTAAAAAAATATCACCAACTCTTAAATACAGCAGTTCTATAATAATAATAATCTTGATAAGAAGTTGATGGTTTTTCAAAAATGGAGAAACAGCACACATTTGACTACACGGCCCTCTTATATAGTTTGGCTAGAAGCAAAATTACAACATAAATGCCAATTTGGCTCTGCACAAAACATGGAGACCTAACCTGCACTGGTTAAAGTACATCATGGAATTTTCAAGCAGTTACTGTAATTATTCTCTGATGTAATAAAAGGAAACTACATCCATTATCAGCTTTGAACATGTTCCCTTGAAAAGTTGAGGATATGAAGAAGCCAAACTTAAACCCAGCTTAAACTGAAGAAAAATATTTTTCTTGGACTAACTGACTCACATCAGGGGGTGTGACTATCATGGGACTATTTTGCAACTTGACTTTTGAAACTTCAAAATTCTTGTTGCAATACAGCTCCTTTGCAAAATAGCTCTACGATAAGTGCAGAAACAATTTCAAAATTTACTCAACACTTTGAGCAAAAACTTGGCAAAGACTGCTTCTTGAATGCAATACAAAGGCAAACTTTGTAATCAGTAATGTGAAGTGACTTGTGGAAATTTACCTTGAGTGTTAGAATTGAAAGTGAAATGATCAAAACTGAACTTTGACCAAAGTACAATGTTGTTTTTGGCAAAATGAAGATAATTTAAGCTCAACATGCCCCTACACCACTACACCAAGTCTTTAAGCCAACACAGAGAATATAATGCATTACTAAAATTCTAAGAAGGTCAGAGCTGGAAAAGTGATTTCCTGTTTCAATTTGTGGCCTTGAAGTTCAAAAATTATCATTGTTTTGCAAAGTAAGATTAAACCAAATTTGCCCAAGCAGAAAGTCCAAGCAGTAACATGCAATGTGTGACCTGCATTGTGTAAAATCAATCTGGGCAAAGGTTGGACAGATATATTTTCATCGTGAAAAAGAAAAATATAGTTAAGAATTTATTGCTTTGCAGTGTTGCCAGTGTGTTAACTTCCGTGAAAAACAGAAATGATGAATTGAGCAATGGTAGTCCTTTCTACTAAGGCCAAGTGATTTTATTCACTTGAAAACAACTGCTAATATCAATACTTTGATAAATTCTAGAATCTCTGTTTACATTCCAACCAAATCCTAAACGCTTGATCTCAAACAAACACAAACAGGAGTAACATAGGACGTAAAAGGAACAACGAAAATTCACGTATCGGTCATTTTTTAGCAGCACAACATAAAAATAGCAACTAGGTCATTTAAATTTTTGAAATCGACACCTAAATTTATTCTAATGCAAAACAAAATAAATAAGCTTGTATTGATTTCCTGTGTGAGAAGCCAACAAGTCCGTAAGCAAAAGCCGTTTCAGTTTAGTCGACAAGATTGCCATCCATAATATTTCAGGCAATGATGACAAGAATCTAGCATTTTTTAGTAGCTACAAGCAGAATTTTCTCGAGTTATTTCATTCAAATAGCCCCACCCTGCAAAACACACCCTCAATTTTCCCCTCTGTCGATTGCAGTCGAAGGATCATCGACAGAACTTGTTTGCCAGTTACTTACCTGTTCTGGAAGAAAATGTAACTCTTGAATTACTGTTTCTTCCTGATGACGAGCAGAAAGCTCGACTCCAGGTCGGCCATAGCTAACAGACGAGTCAAAGAAAATATACCAGGGATGTAAGCTTATATATTTGAATGGAGAATATATTCTAAACAAAAATAATGATGAGCGCGTGACTAAAATACCTAAATGCAGTTTTCTAGACAAAAATATATCTCAAGATGACTCTCATGGAGCCATCAAACAGGTGCAAAATAATGAAAATTAGCGATTAGAGTGCTCTCGATAGCTAACATCGAGCTTGGAGGTCAACGATGCGCTCAATTATTATGCTGAATTACGGAACCACGAAGAAATAGACATCTTTACCATCGAAGCAGAATTTAGCTTGGTTGTAATGCTCAAGAATTTCGGTTTCCAAGTTCGTAAAATGCTATGCTTAGTTTTTCGTTTAGCCCGGCTTGAAACCACATTAACTTCATTTAGAATTATTTAGGTAAAAACGACACGCTGGTTTCTTCACAAAAATAAAATTTCCCTCGTAGCAACAAAGTGAACGTTTTCCTGGTAGAGATGCTGGAAGGTTGCCTCGTCATGATCAAAGATCAGCTTGGTTAGATTTTCTGAAACATGATTGTCTCAGCGATCTGCAGACCATCACAAGGCACCTAATACCACGACAAAAGTGGGAATTTAATCGAACATCAATGGAAGCTACTTGCAAGCGAGGACACGTGTGTTTATGCACAAGATGGAATAAGGCCGATCTGCACCGTTTGTGGAAAATACGAGCTCCTATCCACAACGACAATCACATTTGTATAAATTTCTACATGAACACTACAGAGGATAATCTTGAAGCAATAATTTTATGGCGAGCTTGTGTTTAACGCTAGAGCAGCGTGCAAATCATGGCCCTTGGGAAATGTTTTCTGAAAGTTCCCACGGTGCTATTTCATCATAATTGCGAAGCGCAAGACTTGTGGTTCTTGACGTTGAGAAGAAAGAGAGTAATCATGGATAACTAAGCCCTAACGTTTACACTTGAAGTGTGTATAGTTGTGTTTTGGGCTTTCGGAGCTACTGCACTCGCTTGAATGTGAAATTAAATCATGATCTATCCTGACGACGAATTGATAGATCTAGCTAAACTTCCTAAACTTGGAATCCCTATATGCACTGAACTGACACAAAAATTCTGCCATTTCTAGAAACACAAATTAATTCCACATAGGTGTTATAGACATTTCTGAGACAAAGCCAAACGGACTGTCTGGGTGAGGGTGGGAGACCTCCGCTTTCGACAAAAACCTCTTATCTTGCTACCAAAGGATACATTTTCAGCAGTCCATTGCTCGTTCCAACAGCCAGCAAGTTTAGTTCCGGATCGTGAGCGATTGCTGAGGGTTTCGGTGGAAATCCATGTTCTACAGCCTGCAAGAAATTGAGGGTAAGCTTATTTATACGAGCACATGTCCCTGGAATTACACTCTTTACAAAGCGAAAGCGAGAAAACCGCCAAAACCAAACCTTGTTGAACAGAAGCAAATCCTGTCCTTGTTTGTCCTTCAGATGACCAGAGCTTCTGTCTCGTGTCCTTGAAAAAAACTTAAACATTATTGAAGCGCTCGCTTTGCAAGAGAATCCAAATGCGGCGACTACAGATGTACGAATAATTTATTAGTAAGGTCGAGAAGAGAGACTACAGCGAGCGACTCGTTTGAAAATCAATCACGCCTTTGCGAAATTGAGGTTTGGGTCATGTGATACCCTGTCAATCAAACCAGATGGACCAATCGCAGCGCGTATTGGGATTAAAAAGGGCGCCGAAATAACACTTCAGCTGTTCGTCGATTGGCCTCGCAAAAGTCGGCAAACAAAACCCAACTGCCCTGAATTTTCCTACAATGAATAAATTTAGTCTGGAAACGTTCACATGCAGTGTCTTTTGTGACAAATATTTGTTTAGGCGCGCGTGATCAGGACGTATTGTATGCGATTTAATTTTGACAAGCTGAGACATTTTTTTTTGATGCGTGTCCGCAATCCCTTTCAATTGCGGCCAAAAATGTTAAATTATGGAACCGCACGTATTTAAGTTCCCCACTGTGAATATTGTATACATATTAATTTGAAGTTTTCTGCAAAGATAAACTACGACAAGAAAAAGAAGTTTCTTCGTTATCTTCTTCGTACTTGATTGCCTATATTCGAATGGATTTCGCATTTCGTCTCAATAGCCCACGTGTCAATAGCTTCCTTATAAATATGCATGCTTTTTCAGAGAGGAAAATTTACGTTGCACTTCTGAATTGAAGTAATTTTGCGGTATTGTTTCGCATTTAATAAAGAACGTTATTGTGCCCAGTCAATACTTCATTAAATTTTGAGTCTATAGGGGAGGACGCCTTATAGCAGGATAAAGTGTATCGACACAACAATGTTACATCCTGGTTCCCGCTTTAGGCTGATAAAACATTTGATTTTCAAAGCTTTTTATGTTTCAACCGCGACCAAAGGCTGCAAAAAAAACCTGATTTCGAAAACGTGCTTGCCAGCGCGAATGATATTTTCTCTGTTTATCTCATCAGAGGACTGTACAAAGGTCTGCGTCCATGCCTTATCAAATAGCATACTGTCCACACCATAAACAATGACGCAAGGTTTCAAGAATTGTAGAAAATGCTGTCTGGGTTTTGTCTACATTGCGGGTTGGTTTTTGCGTGACAACGTCCTGAAGTACTGGTTTCTGAAGCAATATTTGACTTCCTTGTTATCCACCGCCATTTCGGGCGAGGGCCCTTCAAGATTCTAGAAATATGCTCTGGGGACATTTCGCTATGTTTCCCACATGCGTGGCGAGTTTCCACTCCCCAACGCTTGGTGAGGTAACAAGAAATTGTAAGATATTTCTAGAATCTTGAAGGGCCCTCGCCCGAAATGGCGGTGGATAACAAGGAAGTCAAATATTGCTTCAGAAACCAGTACTTCAGGACGTTGTCACGCAAAAACCAACCCGCAATGTAGACAAAACCCAGACAGCATTTTCTACAATTCTTGAAACCTTGCGTCATTGTTTATGGTGTGGACAGTATGCTATTTGATAAGGCATGGACGCAGACCTTTGTACAGTCCTCTGATGAGATAAACAGAGAAAATATCATTCGCGCTGGCAAGCACGTTTTCGAAATCAGGTTTTTTTTGCAGCCTTTGGTCGCGGTTGAAACATAAAAAGCTTTGAAAATCAAATGTTTTATCAGCCTAAAGCGGGAACCAGGATGTAACATTGTTGTGTCGATACACTTTATCCTGCTATAAGGCGTCCTCCCCTATAGACTCAAAATTTAATGAAGTATTGACTGGGCACAATAACGTTCTTTATTAAATGCGAAACAATACCGCAAAATTACTTCAATTCAGAAGTGCAACGTAAATTTTCCTCTCTGAAAAAGCATGCATATTTATAAGGAAGCTATTGACACGTGGGCTATTGAGACGAAATGCGAAATCCATTCGAATATAGGCAATCAAGTACGAAGAAGATAACGAAGAAACTTCTTTTTCTTGTCGTAGTTTATCTTTGCAGAAAACTTCAAATTAATATGTATACAATATTCACAGTGGGGAACTTAAATACGTGCGGTTCCATAATTTAACATTTTTGGCCGCAATTGAAAGGGATTGCGGACACGCATCAAAAAAAAATGTCTCAGCTTGTCAAAATTAAATCGCATACAATACGTCCTGATCACGCGCGCCTAAACAAATATTTGTCACAAAAGACACTGCATGTGAACGTTTCCAGACTAAATTTATTCATTGTAGGAAAATTCAGGGCAGTTGGGTTTTGTTTGCCGACTTTTGCGAGGGCCAATCGACGAACAGCTGAAGTGTTATTTCGGCCGCCCTTTTTAATCCCAATACGCGCTGCGATTGGTCCATCTGGTTTGATTGACAGGGTATCACATGACCCAAACCTCAATTTCGCAAAGGCGTGATTGATTTTCAAACGAGTCGCTCGCTGTAGTCTCTCTTCTCGACCTTACTAATAAATTATTCGTACATCTGTAGTCGCCGCATTTGGATTCTCTTGCAAAGCGAGCGCTTCAATAATGTTTAAGTTTTTTTCAAGGACACGAGACAGAAGCTCTGGTCATCTGAAGGACAAACAAGGACAGGATTTGCTTCTGTTCAACAAGGTTTGGTTTTGGCGGTTTTCTCGCTTTCGCTTTGTAAAGAGTGTAATTCCAGGGACATGTGCTCGTATAAATAAGCTTACCCTCAATTTCTTGCAGGCTGTAGAACATGGATTTCCACCGAAACCCTCAGCAATCGCTCACGATCCGGAACTAAACTTGCTGGCTGTTGGAACGAGCAATGGACTGCTGAAAATGTATCCTTTGGTAGCAAGATAAGAGGTTTTTGTCGAAAGCGGAGGTCTCCCACCCTCACCCAGACAGTCCGTTTGGCTTTGTCTCAGAAATGTCTATAACACCTATGTGGAATTAATTTGTGTTTCTAGAAATGGCAGAATTTTTGTGTCAGTTCAGTGCATATAGGGATTCCAAGTTTAGGAAGTTTAGCTAGATCTATCAATTCGTCGTCAGGATAGATCATGATTTAATTTCACATTCAAGCGAGTGCAGTAGCTCCGAAAGCCCAAAACACAACTATACACACTTCAAGTGTAAACGTTAGGGCTTAGTTATCCATGATTACTCTCTTTCTTCTCAACGTCAAGAACCACAAGTCTTGCGCTTCGCAATTATGATGAAATAGCACCGTGGGAACTTTCAGAAAACATTTCCCAAGGGCCATGATTTGCACGCTGCTCTAGCGTTAAACACAAGCTCGCCATAAAATTATTGCTTCAAGATTATCCTCTGTAGTGTTCATGTAGAAATTTATACAAATGTGATTGTCGTTGTGGATAGGAGCTCGTATTTTCCACAAACGGTGCAGATCGGCCTTATTCCATCTTGTGCATAAACACACGTGTCCTCGCTTGCAAGTAGCTTCCATTGATGTTCGATTAAATTCCCACTTTTGTCGTGGTATTAGGTGCCTTGTGATGGTCTGCAGATCGCTGAGACAATCATGTTTCAGAAAATCTAACCAAGCTGATCTTTGATCATGACGAGGCAACCTTCCAGCATCTCTACCAGGAAAACGTTCACTTTGTTGCTACGAGGGAAATTTTATTTTTGTGAAGAAACCAGCGTGTCGTTTTTACCTAAATAATTCTAAATGAAGTTAATGTGGTTTCAAGCCGGGCTAAACGAAAAACTAAGCATAGCATTTTACGAACTTGGAAACCGAAATTCTTGAGCATTACAACCAAGCTAAATTCTGCTTCGATGGTAAAGATGTCTATTTTCTTCGTGGTTCCGTAATTCAGCATAATAATTGAGCGCATCGTTGACCTCCAAGCTCGATGTTAGCTATCGAGAGCACTCTAATCGCTAATTTTCATTATTTTGCACCTGTTTGATGGCTCCATGAGAGTCATCTTGAGATATATTTTTGTCTAGAAAACTGCATTTAGGTATTTTAGTCACGCGCTCATCATTATTTTGTTTAGAATATATTCTCCATTCAAATATATAAGCTTACATCCCTGGTATATTTTCTTTGACTCGTCTGTTAGCTATGGCCGACCTGGAGTCGAGCTTTCTGCTCGTCATCAGGAAGAAACAGTAATTCAAGAGTTACATTTTCTTCCAGAACAGGTAAGTAACTGGCAAACAAGTTCTGTCGATGATCCTTCGACTGCAATCGACAGAGGGGAAAATTGAGGTGTGTTTTTGCAGGGTGGGGCTATTTGAATGAAATAACTCGAGAAAATTCTGCTTGTAGCTACTAAAAAATGCTAGATTCTTGTCATCATTGCCTGAAATATTATGGATGGCAATCTTGTCGACTAAACTGAAACGGCTTTTGCTTTACGGACTTGTTGGCTTCTCACACAGGAAATCAATACAAGCTTATTTATTTTGTTTTGCATTAGAATAAATTTAGGTGTCGATTTCAAAAATTTAAATGACCTAGTTGCTATTTTTATGTTGTGCTGCTAAAAAAATGACCGATACGTGAATTTTCGTTGTTCCTTTTACGTCCTATGTTACTCCTGTTTGTGTTTGTTTGAGATCAAGCGTTTAGGATTTGGTTGGAATGTAAACAGAGATTCTAGAATTTATCAAAGTATTGATATTAGCAGTTGTTTTCAAGTGAATAAAATCACTTGGCCTTAGTAGAAAGGACTACCATTGCTCAATTCATCATTTCTGTTTTTCACGGAAGTTAACACACTGGCAACACTGCAAAGCAATAAATTCTTAACTATATTTTTCTTTTTCACGATGAAAATATATTCTGTCCAACCTTTGCCCAGATTGATTTTACACAATGCAGGTCACACATTGCATGTTACTGCTTGGACTTTCTGCTTGGGCAAATTTGGTTTAATCTTACTTTGCAAAACAATGATAATTTTTGAACTTCAAGGCCACAAATTGAAACAGGAAATCACTTTTCCAGCTCTGACCTTCTTAGAATTTTAGTAATGCATTATATTCTCTGTGTTGGCTTAAAGACTTGGTGTAGTGGTGTAGGGGCATGTTGAGCTTAAATTATCTTCATTTTGCCAAAAACAACATTGTACTTTGGTCAAAGTTCAGTTTTGATCATTTCACTTTCAATTCTAACACTCAAGGTAAATTTCCACAAGTCACTTCACATTACTGATTACAAAGTTTGCCTTTGTATTGCATTCAAGAAGCAGTCTTTGCCAAGTTTTTGCTCAAAGTGTTGAGTAAATTTTGAAATTGTTTCTGCACTTATCGTAGAGCTATTTTGCAAAGGAGCTGTATTGCAACAAGAATTTTGAAGTTTCAAAAGTCAAGTTGCAAAATAGTCCCATGATAGTCACACCCCCTGATGTGAGTCAGTTAGTCCAAGAAAAATATTTTTCTTCAGTTTAAGCTGGGTTTAAGTTTGGCTTCTTCATATCCTCAACTTTTCAAGGGAACATGTTCAAAGCTGATAATGGATGTAGTTTCCTTTTATTACATCAGAGAATAATTACAGTAACTGCTTGAAAATTCCATGATGTACTTTAACCAGTGCAGGTTAGGTCTCCATGTTTTGTGCAGAGCCAAATTGGCATTTATGTTGTAATTTTGCTTCTAGCCAAACTATATAAGAGGGCCGTGTAGTCAAATGTGTGCTGTTTCTCCATTTTTGAAAAACCATCAACTTCTTATCAAGATTATTATTATTATAGAACTGCTGTATTTAAGAGTTGGTGATATTTTTTTAAAAATAGAGTTTTTAGGGGTGTTGAGATGTAAGAGTTACTGGCTTTTAAAGGTGATATTTTTTGCTTTATTTAGACAGAAATTTTACTAATTAGGACATACCATAAAGAATAAAACAGAGAATTGACAATTCTGTACTGCTCTCATGAAAATCATTTGGGTCTGTGTTGATATACTTTGTGTTTTTAATCAGGGTGTGGAAATTAATTTATTGATTTAAAATTTTTTAGTTCTAAGTTAAGTTTTCAGTTGATTTGTTGGTTATTGCAGATGGGTCCAGTATGATCAAAAAATAAAATGAGTCGCTGATCCTGTTTTATACACTTGGAACTATAGTTCTCTCATCAAACCAAACATAAGTGATATTGTGTAATATGTTAATCTTAGTCTGAAATTTGCAAAATTTTTAACTTAGTTAAACAACGTTGTAATATAGCCTAGTTGTTCAATTAAAGGCTTTTGTTGGTTATGTTCGGCAAGTTCTGGCTACGCTGTATTAAACTAATTTTGTTGGAATCATTTGGTTGATTTTGTAAGGCTTACTTATACTACTTATTTGACGGACAGTTGCGAGCAAATATTTTCTTGTAATTTAGGGCTTTTAGATGATGCACAATTCGTGTTATTGCTCCAATTTTTTTTGTCTTTGTTGTCGCAATCTTGTATGTTGTGCAAACAAATTTTATCTTTTGTTTGGTGTAAAGTAGAATGGGTGTGATTCATCTTGGTTGAATTATCTTCATTTTTTGTGCAATAGATCTTAACAGAACTGGATGCAGATTAATTTTAATAGCAAGTGACTTTTAGATCTGAGACAAGTTGAGAGTTATTACCAGTTTATGTACACTGTAGTGATAAATTAGGGCATGTTAGAGAAATAAGTTTTTCTGAGCATTTGAAGCTAGAATATACAGAAATTTGATATATCGTTTAGTTCTGTTGAACCCAATCTCCTTACAGGCATCTGTGTTCATGTACATGCAATACACTGGGTCTTGGAGAACCTAGATTCCATGGAATCCTCTCCTTCATTACTCTCTCTTCTGGCTCTTCAGTTTCTGTATGATATTCATTTGACTGTATTTTGCACTGTAAAGTAGAGGGCTTGGTAATGACCTTCCATACAAAACACTAGATTTTCACTTTAATTTACAATGTTCTGTCTAGCAAATTTGTTACAATGCTTATTGTAGTTCCTTTTTTTATGTAACATAAGAATACAGCTAGTCAGAAATGTGGTTACAGTCAGTGAATTTTTTCAACAGCTTGATTTAAAAGCCCTTGACCACAGAAACTTGACGCATGTTACTTTCTAGAAATTACCTGGCTGGGTCATGGCTATTAATTATTTTCAGCTTGTATTGTTGGTGTGTGTGATTGTCAATAGTCACTGTCAGAAAGCTGAAGTGATCAGCAGGCTGCTGTGCTGGGTATTCTATTCCTTGAGAAAAGATGGCAACATATCTAATATTTATTCTAGGAATAAAGTATGGACATGTACCTAAAAACAACAGTAGACATAACAATGCTGCTTTAAAATATTCTCACATGTTTATCATACTGCAAGATCATAAATCACTTTGAGTATTGGTCATTGCACATTTAGTTATAAACAAAAGAAAAATAATTCTGAGCAATAATAAACTTGGTGCAGGATCTTCTCGTTCTTAAATTTATTAAATTTCTGCCAGTTTGCAAGTGCCATGTTGCTAAGTTATCGCATAATTTGTCATTCCTGAATATCAGACCTGTCAATGCTGCAAGGTTGTTCTTTAAATTTATTTCAGACATTAGTGACATTTATATTGATTTATGAATGTAAATTGTCTACAGATCTATTCAGTGCCATGTTATATTTTGCATTTAAATCAGTGCAAGATTAATGCTACATAAAGTAGTTGTCTAAAATGTTACATAAGCTATTGTGGAAATGCCATGTGTAAAACAATTTCATTCATGAGAACAAATATGATTTTTCAGAAAAGGAAAAGTAAATATGAAATTTTATATAATTTGTATTCTAATCAGAGAATGTTTAGAAATACATTTGATAATAAAAATTAACGGTAAAAAACTACGACGTTTCGAAGTCTGCATGACCTCATTATCAAGTAAAATGTTAAAACTGATGTAAAGTTGTAGAAAGAAGCCCACAGTGTAGCGTCCACTAGCCTAGAGGAAATGTTTTCCGTTCTCAAGAAATGCCGCGGGAAAATGGACTGCCTAATTCACGAAATGTTATTCATTCGCGAACGAAAACCAAAGCTAAACACGCAGTCTGACTCAATACATGCAAAAGTATTTATTTAAATATATACTGCACGATCTGACATGCTAAACACCAATAACAATGAACGCTCATTATTCTAATGAAGTTATCACATTTTATTTGTATATAATCTCTGAGCTACAACTTTACATCAGTTTTAACATTTTACTTGATAATGAGGTCATGCAGACTTCGAAACGTCGTAGTTTTTTACCGTTAATTTTTATTATCAATTTGTATTCATCTTGAAATTAATCGCCAATCCTGGTTGAAAACGTTTTCAAATTGGGCTGAAAGCTAATAGAAACAGGCAAAAATGAAAAGTTATTCATATACCTTATGTAAGACAAAACGATATGACTATCTCTAAAACGTCTTTCTCACTGTGACAACTGAAATGTCATGATTTAAAACTTCTAGTTACAGCAGTCACTGAAGTACATTGCTGAAGATCTGATGGTTAGGCATTAAATGAAAACTGCATGTACTAATAAACCTGTATGATAGACCTGTGCATCTGTATTTATTTGAAAGAATCTGACAATGCTCATTGTATACTACAAAATAATGATCAGTTTGCTTCCTGGAAAGGATAGGATTTTATTTATTTTAAACAAAGAAACTCCAGTTGTGCTTTGTTAATAGAAGGAAGTAACATAAGCATGAAAGTAGTGTAAAGAGGAAAGAATGGCAAATGTGCCTGTACAGTTCTTGTCACTTGCAATAAGGGTAAATAGGGTTGAAAAGTTGCTTTCTTTAAAAAGATTCTTCTTTCTTATAATATGGTGGTGCTTATTTCCTAGAGATATTTACTTCTGTTTTGCAAAAGGCAAGCAATTTTGCAAACACTATGGTGCACAGAATGGGGTTATTTTATGTTCTGTATTTGATAAGCCATCACCATGATAAAATTAATGCTCCTTGTACCCAATTACGAAAACGGAGAACAAAAGCTTTTTATTTTGTGTTACTTATACATGTTTATGTAAGCTCCCCTAGTGAATTGTCCATGGGTTATTTCTAGGGACGTATCATCAGTGTCTGTGATGATGGAGAACAAAACACGATTCACCTTTGGGAAGTCAACAAAAAGGAAGGAAAATCAGTTCTGGAGGAGGTGAAGACATGCACTCTGGAGGGAAGGTAAAAAATTGTTTTGCAACGGAATGTTAAACTGTTGCTAGTCAAACCAAGAATATCGAAATTGGACTGAAACTTGAAAGTGAAAGGTCATGCCTGGAAAGTCTATACATTAAACATCTGACCTTCACCTGTCTGCTTTCCTATAAGTTGTAACAGTCCTTGAACATGTAGTTACAGGGATATGTGAAAAGTTGCAAGTATTCCTGCAGACCTCATCTGTAGTGACAGTAATGTTGATAATGTTTGTCATGATTAGTTTTAACTGAAACATTTTGAGGCAATCAGGATGGAATTACCCTGCAGCAATTTTGACAGTTTGCTCAGGTGGTCTAAAAACAACTAGTAGGTGGTTAAGGCAGGGATACATGTGAATAGGAGAGAAATTTGAAGTATTATTAAAAGGTAATGTTTAGGATTAAAATGGGTTGGAAAGACTACCAAACAGTTGACCATCCCAATGAGAGCCCCAGGTTGGTAAGGGACTATTTGGTATCTGTCTACTAATTCTTCACTTCAAATTTCAATTTTTCAAATCCATCAAAACTTCAATATTTCATATTTTCCTCAACTTAACCTATTCTTTGAGAAGAAATATCTCTTTCCCAAAATGTCCAAATATCACTTAAACATTTGCACAAAACCGCCAAACGGTGGTTATGGTTTTAAGCATAGAGATTTGGGGTTGCTTAAAAAGTGACTGAGATATTGGCAGCAAGGCCATGTTGAGCAAGGTCAAAACAGCCTTCATGTGTACCCCCTCCTTAAATATGATGCAGTTTAATTTTCAAACATACAAAGCAAAAATATTTGGATCCATGATCTTGTTTTTCTCGGCAACTGTACGGCTTTTGAGCAGCGTCTTTCCTTGTTGTGCTCTGAAATTTCTTATCTGCAGGGTTCCAGTGTCATTTCTTATGCTAATTTTACATTTTGTCTGGATTTCCTAGACTAAAGAAGATCTCTGTGTGCTGTTTATCCATGAAGACCAATCGTCTGTACCTTGGCACTGAGGGAGGTAACATCTATCTGTTGGACATCAACTCATTTGAGCTTCAGGAATACATCATTTACCAGGATGTTGTCATGCAAAGGTTGGTGGGATGCCTGTGAAATGGTTTTAAATTTTTTCTGCTACAACTCTAGAAAAAGCTCCTTCCCAGGCTCATAAACCCTGAAATTCCTTATTTTCTATGGAAACCCTGATGGCATTGAGAACATTTCAGCCCAAGACTACAACCACAGAACTGCTTTTTGATATGAGGGGGTAAGTTTCTAAAGAAACTATGGTGCTGCGTCGGTGGGAGTATTACAGGATAATTTGGTTTTATCAACTGAGTTGATAATGTGAATTAGCCACCGTAAAGAGATTCGAATCTCCTTACGGTGGCTAATTCACATTATCAACTCAGTTGATAAAACCAAATTATCCTGCTTTTTGATATTGCTGACAAATGAGGAGTCCAAAAACTTTCAAGAGCAAACGGGGCATGTAACAGAGTGTGATCTGTGATTTGGCCAGTCCACAATTGAACATAAATCACTGTATCATTTAAAGGAATGGAGCTTTCAAATGATCATAATTTTGTAATCTAGATCAGTAATTTGTATTTTTAGTGAAATCAATAATTGTTATTGTTAGGATGTGTAGTCAGCAGGCAAAAAACAGCAAGGTATTATTCAAGCCCAGCTCATGAATACCTGAATCCCCTGGGTTGTTTTCATAATATTCAGCAAAACCATGGTGTACAATTACATTTCTGTTATTAAGGCACTTGGCAATCATAAGGGTCACTTTAGAGGCAGTGGTGATTCTATTTAAAGGGGCTTAGTCACGGTATTTTGAGTTATTTTTAGCATCCCCAAAATTACCATTAAATTGAAGGAATCCTGAAAATAACACTTCATAAAGATAGAAAAACATCAAAGAGATATAATAAACCATAAAGGAACAAGGATGGTTAAGGATGGAGAAGATTGACAAGGATTGCAAACAACGAATTTGAAAAGTTTAGCTAAGCTTTTCAAACTGTTTAATCATGACTGAACCCCTTTAAGGGCCACTGCACATTGGTTACTGATAAAATGTTGCTTTTAGTGTCCAAGAGGAGAGCAAGACCAACGCAGGTTCCGTGGAGGCCATCCAGGAACATCCAGAAGATTCTAACAAGGTGAGAATGCAGTCACATATCTCTTTGAGCCGCAAGTTTAGACTTTAACAAGTTGTTTTGATTGAAATTTAGAGAATGAAAGATGCAATTGCAGCCTTGACACTACTGGAAAAATGACGAGTTGGACATCTATTACCATAAAATGTAGAGAGCTTAAGTATCAGTATTTAGAACTCAGATAGACTGGTGGTTAATGAGGCAAGAGTTAAGTTTGGAGTGGGAAATACATGTTTGTGAGTTTTCCTCCCTCCTCAAAAACTGACATCTTGGCGAATTTGATATTGAAGGCATATAGCGCACTTTTGAAGATGGCAGCGTTAAAAAAACTGCACCCTATAACTGGAATAATTTATCTCATCTTACCTTGGAAATTTTTCGACTCTACGTTCAAAAAGCCCGAAAGCAAAATTTATCAGGTGAGGTTGATTGGCCTAGCTTTTGGATAGTAACTCCGGCACCACATCAGCTGCAGTTTTAAAACGGATGCTAATTTATGCAGCAAGGATGATTTTCGCAATTTTTTCGCAACTGCATCATCAGTAGGGAATTTCTGGCCATGGATCTCAGATGTCTCTCTTTGCATTCGCATGTAGTAGCGGGAGTGAAGAGAGCCGGCTGTATTCGGAGGCTAGTCTTTGAGGAGGGACTTGCTGGAATGAAGGAACTACTGCATTTAATCAACTTGTTATGGTTTCCAAGTGAATGGTTTACTCTGTATAGATGTCTGATTGAGAAATCTTGTTCTGTAGATCTTGATTGGCTACAAGAAAGGCCTGATTGTTCTTTGGAATCATGAGAGATGTAGCGTCCAAGCCACCTTCAGCGTCCAGTCTTCTGATCAGCCACAGGAGGTGGAAAGCATCAGTTGGCATTCTGATGGAACCAAATTCATCAGTGCTCATGGTGATGGCAGCCTCACAAAGTGGTCAGTTGAAGGAAGCTTAGAAATACCAAAGGCTGTTACCCCTCTGGGACCCTTCCCTTGCAAAGCTATCACCAAAGTGGAGTGGAGTGATTCTTCTGTGTTCTTCAGTGGTGGGATGCCTCGTGCAAGCTATGGAGACAGGCACTGTGTGTCGCTAATTCAAGATGCCAACTTGGTTGAAGGGGGTGACAACACCCCCCAAGTTGCATTTGACTTTACCTCGCGTGTTGTGGACTTTTTCACTGTGAAAGCCAATGGAGCAGGTGTGTGTGGTTAAAATGAAAACAATTTTTACGTTCTTTGTCAACTTCTAACAATATTAGGTGTATAATGGTGACTTCCACTTAATAGTTGGCTGATTGTGGACCATTGACTCGTGCAGTTCACATTTAGGTTTAGGCAAAGACTAGTGAAAAATGGCACCTTGATCATAAGACAATCATTTTCCTGTTAAGACCTTGCATTCTGTTGACAATTAGATTTGCTTTTATGTAAGACAGTTTTGTTTGACTTTTTGTAGATCCGGCTTATTTGGTTGTGTTGTGTGAAGAGGAATTAGTTGTCATTGACCTGATCACTAAAGAAGCAGGGTAAGAAAAATGATCAGACCTTAATTTAATATATTTATGTGGCTAAATGTAATTTAGGCTAAGTTAAAATCAAGCGAATGCTGGTCAGTGGTGGTCAGGGAATCATGCGCATAGAGGTGACATACAGGGTTTCTCGAATAGCACATGTTGTTCGTTTCTGCTGTGTGAGGTGCTGTTCGTTTCTAGCAGCAAATCGTTTAGTTGTCTCCAAGCTCATGTATTGGCGATGAGTTTAAACATCATTAAAGCATCATGGATAACATGTATACCTGTTAAGAATTGCACACGAATCGATTTTCTAGCTGTTATGTTTAAGTGCCAGGAGTTGTCAAACTTGTGTTCTTTCAATTGAAGTGAGCAAACTGGAGGAACGCATTATTGACTGTAAAATTCTAGATAACTCCAAATAGAAAGAATTTCATTGTTGTGAAGTTTTATTTTCCCCAAAGAGCCTTAGAGGACATAACAAATTTGCATACAGTTTTTCACAGCATCTTAAACAAGTTGATCTTATTTGGCTTTACAGTTTGCTTATAGCCTGATCAGTAATTGATTGGTTGATTTATTCTTGATCATTTGGACAGATTCCCTACATTCATGAAACCTTACCTGGTGTGCCTGCACTCTTCTCCGATCACATGTTCATACCACAGCCATGATTGTCCACAGACTCTGTTTGACCAAATATTAAATGCTGGAAAGAAGCAACTGCAAACTGACTTTTCTAGTGAGGTAAGTTATTTAATTAGTTTGTGAAATGGTGTTAGGTGTTGTGGTCAAATGGTTTGGACATTGACCTTCGGAGCAAAAGGCGCAGTGAAAAGTCAGTTGACATCCTATGGTTGAGTTAGGGTGCAAGAGGCTTAACACGTCTCTCTAAGCAAGAGTGTAGATTTTTACGAGTAGCTTGTTTAGGTAGTGTGGTCAATAGACCCTTTGCAGAAATGGTACCTAACTCTGAATAACAATGCTTGTACATCCTTAGCCTCATATTCATGTGAAAAATGTGTTGTCTGGAAAGGCAAGTATGAGGCTAAGGATGTAAAAAGTATTGTTATTCAAATGTAGGGCCATTTATGCTAAGGGTCTATGCAGTGGTTGTGACCTCTGTGGGACAAGCACCCACTAAGGGGAGTGTTGCCTCTTTTTGACAGGGTCTGGTAACAGGTCTTGCAAGGTCTTCCATGAATGGCTCAATGCCCTTTGAGAGAACAATAAAATATTGAAAAAAAACCCAATAACCTTAGCCTTAAAACAACAGCAGCTACTACACTGTAAATGCAAACAGGGTAACAAGTTGTCAAGAGCTGCTGCACTTCAGTCTTGCCAAAAAATCATAATGAGGGAATTACCATGTGAATATGGCCTACAAGGAATAAATTCCTTTCCTTTCATTCTCTTTTGATCTTGAAGCGTCATGCTACCAAAACCAGAACTAGACAAGGCATTGTGGAAACAGGGTTCATACATACAGTGATTGTCGTTGATAGTCTTTGAAACTGAAAATCTAGATTTCAGGGCTTGAAAATTTGTGAAAAGTTCATTGGGTCCTTGAAAAGACTATGAAATTTATTTGACTGTTTGAGTAATAAGGCCAAAAAAATATGGTAGGGAAGCTGGTGTAACAGTTGACAAGTTTTAACATGTGCAGACGTCAGATAGCTTGGCTCAAGGGATTTTGTCTGAAAGAAGTTTCATTTTGTTGCAGAGCTGGCCCATTACAGGTGGCAAACCTTTAGTTGAAGGTGGAGAAAGCAAGGACCTTCTTGTAACAGGGTGAGTTATTGTTGGGTTTGCCTGTCCTTGTCCTTTGCTGTTCCAGCCTGTTTTTGCCATAACTTACATTGTGTTTAAGCAAGGTGCTTAATTCTTACTATCTCTCAACCATCCGAATGGTGCATATTAGTGACCTGTTGGGGAAATAGGATAACCTGCTATTTAGTTACATTCCATCTAGAATTGCTCGAACTCTCCCAAATTTAATCAACAAGATTTTAGTTAGTGCACCTACAGCAATAAATACAACCAGAAAAAATATGGAACTTTTGCAATGCATGTTTTTGTTAAATGAATTGTTTGTGTTTCTTCAGACATGAAGATGGTTCTGTCAACTTCTGGGATGTTTCTCAACTTGAAATGTGTCTCATTTACACTCTCCAAACTGCCAAGTACTTTGTGGGCGAACATGAAGGTCATGAATCTGAGACCAGAGATGCGGAAGAAGAAGTTTGGCCACCATTCAAGAAAGTTGGAAACTACTGCCCGTACTCAGATGATCCACGATTTGCTGTGACTAAGATAATCTTGTCACCAAAAGCAAAGAGCCTGACAGTTGCTGGAAATGGAGGTCAAGTTCTCATCTTTGACCTGTCAGAGGAAGAAACCAGTGTGGAACTTCAGGTTTGACACAGTTACTTTGTACTAATCTTTCTGGATGGCAACGTGAAAGTTTACAAATCCTTGATACAGCCTTCATTGCCTGAGTCATCTGTTGGCATCATAAAGTACAACTTATTTGGGTTTGCATGATATTTAAAGTTTCCTTGAGCTGAAAACATTCTGATTGCCATATCAATTAAATTAAATTAAATAACTGTGTTGATGACTCCCAATTGGACTAAACTGAAATATTACATAAAAGGTTTCAAGTGTAATTCAATTAAGCAATGCTGTGATAATTGAGGGCTCTATAAATCAAGAGACAAATATTGTAAATATAACTAAAAACTTGTTGAAAATCTTAACTGGTTTGAGGCGAACTAGTTGGCTAATGAAAATAAGATGTGGAGGAGTTGAATTCGGGACCACCAAACACATATTCCATCCTTAGGTTGAACCTGGGACCTCCAAATTACAAAACAAATGCCCTAACCATGCTTCCTCCAATCATTTATATGTTTACCCATGAAATATATATACTTAGTATAATTTACTTCCTATCAGATGGTGGAAATTGACTTTACTGAAGACAAGGAGAATTTCCAGTGGAAAGGTCATGGTCCCTTGCTTCCCAAGGAAGGTTCAATCACAGTTCCTGCAGGTTTCAAACTGCAAACTGGTCTCCAGCTGATCCCAGCTGCACCAGTAAGTGCGCTTGTTGTGGAAACCCGATGGGGACTCTTAGCAGCTGGTACTGTGCATGGGTTCATCTTGTATGATTACTTAAATAAGAAGACAGTCACAACTAAATGGACAGTCAGCCAAGGTAAGCTGTACTTGGAAGTTTTAAGAGTCTATTAAAGAGAAAAAAAACTGAAGGCAAAAGCTTGACTCTCTGGTGTTTGTCGCTATCCTCATAAACACACCTTAAAAGCATAAGGCTAAAAGTTATGCTTGACAGGGTTATTTTTCTCAATTCAAATTTTTTATTATTCCATACTGTCATTTCTTGATTTTTGCTGTTCTTAAGTAGTCCTCTTTTGTTTTATGTTGAAGATTTTGTTTCATCCTTACAAGGCTGTTGCCTAACAATATTTCAAGGAGCCCAGAAGGACAAAAGCCAAAAAGTTAGGAGCCCAACAAGTAATGTTTTGGGAGATGCTTCAAAAACTTAGGCGCCCAACGGACTTTCTTGGGTGCCCCAGGCTGCCGGGCTC
Organism: Platygyra sinensis; assembly: GCA_019787425.1. Classification (NCBI taxonomy): domain Eukaryota; kingdom Metazoa; phylum Cnidaria; class Anthozoa; order Scleractinia; family Merulinidae; genus Platygyra; species Platygyra sinensis. Next base: position 24,807 of record JAHPZR010013025.1, read on the forward strand.
CTGTTAGGCAGCAGCCTTGCCTTAGTACAAGAATTGTATTGTCTGACCAACTTGAAGATTAATATCTGCATTTAATACCTTCTTTTGTCTTGTTCAAGAAACGGACAGTGGAGAGCATCTTTCAAGAAGAAAATCATTGAAAGAGAGCATCCGAAGATCCTTCCGTCGGTTACGTTCTCGTAAAGGATCCAGGAGTGGTGCAGAAAGGACACCCAAGAAGGAAGGTGAAGCTCCAGCATCTCCCACACCAGAGGCAGTGGCTTCTCCAGTGTCGCGCCTTGTTGAGGAAAATCGTGTAGATGAGAGTGTACTAAGCATGGTGCGCTGTTTATACTTTGTTGACACCTTTGTCAGGGATGGTAAGGCACTTATTATCAATTCAGTTTACGTTTTGTTACGTTACATTAAAGTGACAGTGTCTTGACTAGTTGTTGTCACAGTTGTCTTTCCTAATTATTCAGGCTTCCAAAGGAAAGCTGAGTAATAAAATGCACATGTTTTGGTTGCCAAATAGGGGTCATGGTCCCAGGCATTCCTTGCTTGGAGCGTGGAAACGGGGGATGAGAATGCGACAATTTGGTTTATTGGAGTTACTAAAGGGATAGATTGAAAGGCCCTACTGTTTTCTACCAATTGTCACAATTATCGTATTGAGTTGGCAGCAGAAACAAAATAATGTTTAATATTAAAAGTTCAAAAACAAAGAAAAAGACATTCTCTTTTGCTTGTCCCAAGAATTAAACCCAGTACACTTGCTTCAGAGCGAACTTACATAACCACTACACAGCAGCTCACTTGAAGCACAATTTTTTTAATTATACAAACTGCAAGCCTGAGTGTAGATAATACTGTCACCCAAAATGAAAGATAACCATAAGCAAAGCCAAGTAGAACTGAACGCAAGCAAACATAGGTGGTGTGCTATTAAATAGAAATGGTTTATAGTTAACTGAATTTGAATTAGTGTCCAACTATCGAGAAAGCAAAATTTTCATTCCGGTGCAGTGTTGAAGGGATTCCATAATTATCCATTTGCACTTTAATAAACTGTTGACCCCAAACCTTTGTCCTCAGGAGTACATCACTGTCCATCACTCTGGGCTGGAACCAATGCAGGCCACATCTATGTGTGTTACCTGACCATACCTGAAGGAGAGAAGAGAAGTGAGGAGGAGGTTCAAGTGGAGATTGGCAAAGAGATTAAACTGAAACACAAAGCACCTGTTGTATCCATGTTTGTTGTTGACAAGGATGGAATGCCACTGCTGGGAGATGTGATGGAGGATAAGGACAAAGGTAAGTTTCAGTGAGACTGGATGGGTAGCCGGCTGATTTGCAAATTGTGTTCTGTGTTTCAGTCCGAGTTTCATCACTGAACAGGATCATATGTAATGTTCTTGGACAGATAATTTACTCCTAGACTGCAAGGCTTCAAAAGCCTTAAATTTTTTATTGACCAAATGGGCTGAGACACCTTTAGAAAATGACACCTTACAATATGGCTAAGTGTAATATAGGCTAAGTTAAACATGAAACAATGCTGGCCAGCAGTCGCTCCATGGGCATTCGTGCGGGGTAGCCGAGGGTTATGCGCAGGAGTCCTTGCATGGTTCTCAGCTCAGCTTCACATGTCGGCCATTCTGCCTTTTTTTCACTACTAGCGTTCCCCAAGCTCATCTATAGTCGATGAATTTAACTCCATATTTTCTTTCAAATGTAGGCAGCTAGAATTTTATGATACACTCTATCACCTGATCTTGTGTTCAGTGCAGTTGTAAAGAAAAAGTAAAACCAACATTGTTTGTGAGGGAGGAAGGAAGTGTTATTTTTGCCAACTTTCTGCTCAGTGGTGTACTGATTGTTTTTTTCTTTGTTTGGGGCAATTTCCTAGAACCTGACATGAGTGGAACACATTCCTTGGTGATTTGCTCTGAAGAACAGTTTAAAGTGTTCAGTTTACCCCATCTGAAGGCACGTAACAAGGAGAAGCTCACAGCCATTGATGGCTCAAGAGTGCGTAAGATTGGCCTGATCAATGTGAGGAGCAAGAATGATGATTCTGGAATGGTTTACCACTGCTTGGCTTGTGTAAGCAACCAAGGAGATTTGATCGTTTATTCCATTCCAAACCTAAAAATTCAGATCAAGGCCTCTGCCATGAAAAAGTCAGATGTGGATGCGATTAAATCCCTGGTATTCTCAGTCAGTGGTCAAGGATTCTACCTCAGTTCAAGAAGCGAGATGCAGCGGTTCACACTCTCTGCAACAGACTTGTAAGTGTGGTTGTTGTTAAGATATGTTTAATTGCTGCCAGTAAGTGGCAATTGCAGCAAAGTGTAGTAGTTATATTAGAACCCATGGTAGTCCTCAATAGTATTATGTAGTCATAATTTAAGGTAGTTGTCAAGTTTTTTTTAGTTCAAAGTGAATAATTGTATACCAATGAAAAGGTGGTAGGTCTGGCAGGAGTCTGTGTATTGAATTTGGTTGTTACTTTAGTGAAACTAAAAGACTCAAACCAAAATGTATTTCTATCTTTGAGCTTAAACGTTGATTTCATTTCCAATAGTGATGGGAAGAGAGACGTGAAAAGAAATAGTGAATTTACTATGCTCCTTTATGAAAGCAATAAAGTAGTATTCGGCCACCATGTACTTGAGCTGAGATCTGACGTCTTCACTGTAGCTTTTGTTCCAGACTGAGTGACCCATTTCTTTTTGAAGGAAAACATGTTATCCCAAACTAGTGAGTGGTGATATATTTATTACTCAAAATGCTTGGACCATTAAATTAAATCATGTCACCTTGTAAAAACCAACACTGATCTGCTGCCTTCTGGTGTGAAGCAGCTCGAGCATGAACCTACTCCATGTGACCATTTTTTGAGTAGTGTCCATTTATGAGGTACTTTACAACTGTTATAAAATTTGTTATTCTGTTGGTTTTCACAGGTTGAAACCTGATTGTGTGTTGGAGCTTGCTGAAGGAATGAGACCCCCTGAACCAGAACCAGAACCAGGGGTTGTTGCTAAAGAGCCTGGAGAAGACAAGGAGAGAAAGAGCTCAACATCTAGTTCATCTTCTTCATCTTCATCATCTTCTGATGATGAAAAGGATGAAGAAAAGAAAAAGGAGAAGAAAGAGAAGAAGGAAAAGAAGAAGAAAGAAAAAGCTGGGATTGTTGCAGAGGCCATAGCTACCACTGAAATAGCAGCAGACATTGCAGCAGAAGTGGAGGAGAAGAAGGAAGAAGTTGAGGATAAAAAGGAGGAAGTTGAAGAAAAGAAGGATGAAGTTGAAGAAAAGACAGATGATGCTGCAGTGGTGTTAGCTGGTGACGGAGGAACGACTGTGTCAAAGGTTTTCGTATCTGAAGAACGATCATACACCCACCAAACATCCTCATCTGAGGAAAAAGGTGTTCCGGAGCAAGTGTTTGGTGAAGACACAAGCATGTTCTCATCTTCTGAAACTACATCTTCAGTCACCACAACCACCCGTGTTGTCAGCTCTAAGCAAGTGTTCACCTCTTCCTCCACCACACAGCGAATAATCACATCAGAAGGAACTACGATTGAAGCAATTGAGAACGGTGAATCTGAAAAGGTAAACTAACCAATGTGTTATACTTAGTCAATGACCCAATTGATTGGTACATAGCTTAAAGGTTGTCTGCTACTTGGGAGCTAAGCAACATGTTTAAGGGTGCTTAATATGAAATCTGTAGGTCTCTGGTTCAAATTATTGGTCTTTCCACAAGAATTGTTCTTGATAGTTATGCGTGTAATCACCACTGCACTTTTTGGTCAACATGCTACCGATGGCCAATTTTAACCCTTTCCTGCCTAAGGGGCCTCCCTTTGACAAGTAAAATTGTGTGGCATTAGACAGAGTCAAATCTATAAGTCACTCTTGGGTGGGAAAGGGTTAACAAGTTCTGATCTATCAGCAAGATTTGTTTAATAATATAGTGTTGTCCATAAACACAGCCTTTCTTCAATGAAGCTACTTTGATGCTAATTATATGTGGCTAAATGTAATTTAGGCGAAGTTAAAGTCGAGGCAATGCGAGCAGCGGTCTTAGTCATGGCGGCTCAGACCTGCTGCGGGGCCGCCCGTTAAGTGGCAGGGGTTCTGGGTATTTACAGGGCTCAGATTTCTGAGACTCATTGTGCAATTATTCGTGTTGCTTTTGCGAAGCCTTTGTGCTGTTCTGTTGTCCTTTTCAGCTTATGTTGAATGACTCAGATCTTCACAAAGCAGCTGAAGAGATGTTTAATAAGGATGCCCATGATGAGGTATGGAAAAGTATATTTCTCACCCTTTTTATTGTTGGAGCAAACAATCAGTTCAAATAGTTACATTTACTGTATGTCTTTTTATTTTATTTATTGCTGCTTCAGCCATGTCCCACTTTCATTAGCACTTTTACAGTGAGGATACTTGAACCATGAACACTTGATATTTGTTTGTACATTTTTTATGCGGGCTTGCCCTTTGGCGATGTCTTTTCCCTTACAAAATGCTATAAATATAACACTATGTCATAAGAAGAGCCTTTATTTCTTAGTCGAAAATAAAATTTACCCAAATATGTCGTGTTCACGGTGCGAGTGTCTTTACTGTAACTACATCCATCGTTGCACAAGTCACATACAAAGAACAAAATTTCAGGAAGAAATTCACGTCAATGGTTTCTGTTATAAGCAGAGCAGATTGTTTGATAATTTTCATGCCAATTGAACTGAAAATCTCAAAAAGGTTCATTGGCGCTAGGATGAGGAATCTGGTTTTGGCTTTGTGCTGTGTTATCCGTAGGAGATGGAACAAACCACGTAAAACAGATTTAGGAAATACCAATTTCAACAACCCTCCTTCAAACAAATCATTCATATTGCACTCTTACCATGTTTTGGTAAATTGAATTTTGGAAACAAATGTCGATTTGATTTGCTTGAAAGTACACTGATGGGCATACGACTTTTTTGGACAGATGCCTGTATTGAAGTGTGTATTTTAATTTAAGTTTGTATGCAGTTTAAATTTAACGTTATTCTGGTTTATAGTAAGCTGCTGTTTACAACTGTTGTTCTTTTTGTTTGTTAAATTTTTGAACACTGCTCTTTGAAAAGTGCTTATCTTTGCCATAATTGTTTTTAGGTTGAGCAAGCTTCCAGTTGAGAAAGGCATTCATTTTAGAACAGGTCTAAGTGCAGTTACTTTCTTTTCATTGTTTGTTTTGGCATTTTTGTGTTTGTGCTGTGTCTAGGTAGTTGTCAGGTTACCACATCGCAAGGGTTTTTTTTTCTATCTTCGTTTTCACACGTGACAACTTGTTAGAGGTCCACTTTTCGTTTAACATTTGAGAAAAAAAAACCTTTTAGCTGGCAATCCAAACAACCATAAAATTTAAGGAAAGGCAGCAGGTAAAGACATAAATTGAAGTTGTAGAAAGCAGTTAGGTTGTTTTTAAAACTAAACATTTTAAAAATAAACACAACAACACTGTCCAGTGTAAAGTAATCCATGCACCTCTTCCAAGTTAAAGAATGCCAACTAAAATGTTTACACAAAGTTTTCCAGACTGCAACAGTTTCTTAAGTTTTTCTTGCATATATTATCAGGACACTGCTCATTCCATACTGTTGATATCTAAAACACTGCTCTGGTGTATTTGTTAAATAAGAATGTATTTTGAAAATCCATTATGATGTGAAAGCTTTGTTTGCTGGATCTGATTTCTGTTTAGACAAGTTTTAAAAGAACATGATTTTACAATACTAATTTCAGTTACAAAATTAGTTTACAAATCAATAAAATTATTTCATAACAGTAGGTCAGCAGTTGTACAATGTCTTTAAAAATTATCTAAAACATGGTTTTACTGATGGAAAAACGCGCTAATCTTCATCACGTTATTAAAAGTTTTTAGAAATGTTTCTTTGAAAATTCTGTCGTTAAAACATAATGAATTCGTACCCCTTAATACACGACTGAAAATGCACATTGACAAGAACTAATTTATTTAAACATATTAAGTATAAGCAATTCAAACTCATTAATTAAAAAAAAAAAAGACTAAGTGTGAAAATTGTTCTGGACTTGATGTGGTTGAGAAAAGTCTTATTTAGTAAACATCAATCATAAAGAAACCGCTGATAACGTAACTTGACCTTTATCTAGGGCATAACTCTTCATGTATAGTATTTTTAGTGCCATTCATTGTTCTCTAAATCCCCATTACTTCTAGCTGAATCAGGGGTGCATTTCTGAAGAACAAAATACAGGCGACTGAGAGTGAGATTGGTTAATAACGCATAGGAATGTTGGTATTAGAGCCAGCAGTTAGTTTCAGCTGTCTTCTAGTCGTCTTCCCCTTGCAAATTTATAATTTGAAACCTTCACCGAATATTTTGTTTGTTAGCGTGCATGGGTCTGCATTTCTATGGTTCCAGTAGAATAAGCTTCCTGTGGTGTAGGACTCCAGATCAAGGGGACCAGGTTCGAGCTGTGCCTCCCCCAGTTGTATGATTAAATGGATACTGGTACCAGACTAGTGTCCCTTCCAGCTTGTGGTAGGGAGAGGGTGGTATTTCTTTATGCCATAAAAATGATTAAACACTTGGCTCAACAATAAAAACAACATTGGAAGAGTTTATAAATCACATATCTGCCCCTTTGTTATCAGTTCCCTCCGCCATGCGTGGTTTATTGAAGTGATAAACCATACAAATACTGACTGGCACTTTACAGTTAAAGCAAATTTTTGGGCCTGCTTCTTAGTGAAAGGTGAGCCATTCTCTAACGCTGTTTATTCCTCTCCAAACAGATGGATTCTGTAGATTCTTCTGATGACAACAAAGAACTCAGAGCAACAGTCAGGGGAAAAGGATTCAAGAGCCCTGGAAAACTGTTTATAAAGAAAAGCACTGGGGACGAGGGAACCGAAACTGCGGGCTCATAAATCTTGATTTTGATGTATCCACTATACACTAGGGACTTGGATTTAGGAGGCATTTATTGTTTTACATCTCTTCTACTTGATGGAAAACTACAGCAGCCTTTAAGACGTTTTTTGTAGTCAATTGACCATAGTAGCTATTTCACGTCTTTTGTTAATTAGTAGTAGCTTTTTTGTCTGTTTGCATCGATTTTTTTGGTCTTGTCTTGATTGAGAATCCGAAAGTATCGGAATATTTTCGAGAAGTACATAAAACGTGAGGTAACAAACCAGGAGTATAATTGTTTGATTACAACTATTCTTTGAGATTGCAGAGATGAATTCGAAGCTTGGCTAGAAGGAAATTTTTGGATGCTTCAGGCATCTTTATTTAACTAATCTTCTACCCCGGTAGCCTGCGAACGCAGACGTATTGTCGCTTTTATTAAGGGAGAAATCGCCTTCTGTTCTGGTTAAGTTTCATACGAAAGCTTTTCCCACAATTACTTGCACGCCCTATCTCTCTCCTGATTTCATCTCTGAAATTCCCGAGGTACATCGCGCCTCTCTTTTCAGTTATTTTTTCTCTCAATTAGAGTGAACTTTTGACTCGCTTGTTTACTCGTTCGTCTGTTTGCCGTCAAAACTCGGCAAGTTTTTGCTAAGTCGAGTGCCCTGCACTTGAATTAGATTTTTAACTGTAGAATAATTGTTTTAAAGAGTGGCTTCAATTAAAGGTCGTACTTGTAAACTTTTAGTATTAGTGATTCTTGGGTTTTCCAAAAGATTGTTTACCCTCCCCTTTGCTTCCTTTCCTCATGGGAGGTAAAGGGTTTACATGCGATGCTTGACGAGGACGAAACTTCTCTGACCTGAGCAAGAAGGTTTCAAAGCTTCTTGATTTTTCTATTGTGTTCCACGCGGTGGTAGACACTGTAGTTGGGAAGCAGCGCAAAGAACAGCAAGAGGAAAATACCTTTGTGCCCAACTAAAACAGAAGCCTTAAAAGCCCATAACTTGTGCTCCTCAACCAAAAATTACTCGTGCAGTGTGGTTCAGTCACTTCACCACTTCTCACTTGTAAGTCTCGGCACCAAGCGACGTGTCCTCGCCACAAAGTTAGCAACGATCAGAAAACATTAAACTGAATTTCGTTCCACTGTTGTATAACACACAGCCCGTCTATGGTTCAAGTTGTTTGATCGTTGAGCCAAAGCCTTTAATGAAACACGCAAGCTTAAATGCAAACTCGACAGCGAAGCAACTGAGGTCACTGAGCAATATTGGCAGCACAGTCGCAGAGAAATGTACATGTGTAGTTGAATTCTTTTAAGTTTAATTTTCCTCCTTTGGTAGCGAGGTAACTGCATACCTACAAAGTAGAGGAAACCTTGAAATTTTAACTTCTGCTTTCGCTAAAAGTGAATTGGGTTTAGTGGGGTCTGTTTTAATACTATCATCTCCACCCGTTTTCTCATCCTTCCGGAATTTACGGTGCTTGACACAACCTTGCGCTGGAGGAAGAAGAGGCCGGAGTTTATTTTGTACCCACCCAAATATAAGAAATTGCGAACCCTGTAGGGATCTCACCGGCAGCGATGCCCCTAACCATCTCAAGCTTCCTCCCCAATATCTGGCAGTGCTAGCCCGCCGTAAGTACATTGGCAGAAGAAAAGTCTGCCCAGTGACCTCGCTAGACTTCGGTCGGAGTCAAGAGAGCCCTTACGACCTAGGGTTAATCAAAAATCGGAGTCGTAAGCAGAGTCATAAGCTGGACGATATCGGAGTCGGAAGAATCAGAACGTTTCCATTTCTTCCGACTTCGTTTGCGACTCCGTCGCTAATGATCCAGTGAAAACTAGTTTGTCGGAGTCGGAAGCAGAGGCGGAAGAACCAATCACTCACAAGGCCCACAATTTAGCATTGTCATTGGTTTATTCTTCCGCTTCCGCTTCCAACTGCGACAATGCAGTTTTTACTTGATCGTCAGCGACGGAGTCATAAGCGGATGCGGCGTCTGTTTCCGACTCCATCACTTTGATTTTTGGGCCATGTAGCAGCTCTCGTAAGAAGCGTTGTGATTGGTTGATAGGTGTTATGTAGATTTATTTTAATTTCAGCCTTTCCTTTTTTGTTAAACGTATATAAGAAGAAAAATATTCTTAATTAAGACTAAGACAGATAGAGAGGCAGATAGAGAGAAAAAACAGACATACACATAAAGAGAAAAAAACAAAGGGAAATAAGGACCTGGAGGGAATGAGAGAGAGAAAAATAGCTCAACGGAGAAAGAGTTTGATAGAAAACACAAGAAAATAGAAGCAAAACAACAGATGGAGAGAAAGAGTGGGAGTAATAGAAAAAGAGAAGATGTTATAGAAGGAAAAAAGACACTAAGACAGAGCATCAAGAGTAGCTAGAGTATCCAGGGTGTCTAGAGTACTTAGATTGAGGGTATGGAGGGTATTAGTAGTATCTAGAGTGTCTAGAGTATCTGCAGTAGCTTAAGTGCTAGGGTATCAGGGGTAACAAGGGTATCCAGAGTATCTAGGTCATAAGAGTCTCCTTAGCATCGAGCCTATCAAGGGTATCCAGAGTACCTAGGATATCAAGGGTACCTAGGGTATCGAGGGTATCGAGAGTATGTAGAGTACCTAGGATATCAAGGGTACCTAGGGTATCAAGGGTATCGAGGGTATCGAGGGTATCTAGAGCATGTAGAGTACCTAGGGTATCAAGGGTATCGAGGGTATCAAGGGTATCGAGAGTATGTAGAGTACCCAGGGTATCAAGGGGATCCTAGGGTATCGAGGGTACCGAGAGTATGTAGAGTACCTAGGATATCAAGGGTACCTGGGGTATCGAGGGTATTAAGGGTATCAAGAGTATGTAGAGTACCCAGGGTATCAAGGGTACCTAGGGTATCGAGGGTATCACGGGTATCGACAGTATGTAGAGTACCTAGGATATCAAGGGTACCTAGGGTATCAAGGGTATCGAGAGTATGTAGAGTACCCAGGGTATCAAGGGTACCTAGGGTATCAAGGGTATCGAGGGTATCGAGAGTATCGAGAGTATGTAGAGTACCTAGGATATCAAGGGTACCTAGGGTATCAAGGGTATCGAGGGTATCAAGGGTATCGAGGGTATCGAGGGTATCTAGAGTATGTAGAGTACCTAGGGTATCAAGGGTATCGAGGGTATCAAGGGTATCGAGAGTATGAAGAGTACCCAGGGTATCAAGGGTACCTAGG
>JAHPZR010013025.1:40000-77500 GCA_019787425.1 Platygyra sinensis
TTTTACAGTAATTAGTACAGTTCTATCGGACCTGCATTCGTCCAATCGCGGAGTATGCCTGCCCGGTTTTTCACGACGGTCTACCCATGTATCTGTCTCACGAGCTAGAGGCAGTGCAAAAGAGAGCAATGCTTATCATTTTCCCATGCTTTATGTATGATGAAGCGCTTGTTAAGGCAAGTCTTGTAACTCTGTCAGACCGAAGGCAGGCCCCAACGAACAAATTGTTCAAGAAAATCTTAGATAATAAAGACGGCAAACCCAGGAATTTACTGCCCCACAAAATGCTAAGCATTATAATCTCAGAAAGGGACGCCAGTTCAATCTGGTTTTTAAGACAAACAGGTTTCGAAATAGTTTTATTGGTTTTAACGCACTTAAGGTTACATGGTTTTTTTATTATTATTATTACTATACATATTTTAATCCTTTTATTGTAAATATAACATAATTCAACCTTTGGGTAATAACTACACTTTTCCTGGGTTAGATGTCCAACATTTGTAACGAAAAACAAGATGAAAACTACGGTGAATTAATTTAACAGATAAACAATTAAGACTATTGCTATGTGATAACAGGTTTTTGGCCTGGGAGAGCACTCTCTAAATCCTGGTGAAACTCTTTGGCTGCAGGGAGGCCGGGATGTGTTAAAGTGATATTTACTTACTCGTAATGTTTCTATAAACTAATTCTATTGCATGTAAAAACTATCCAATTAAATTCTGCTTTGGCCAAACACCGTGGTGGTCGTTAAAAGCAGTTTATATTAGGATTATTGTAAGCATTACACCGATTAATAATCTCACTTGCCGTGTGTACATTACAGTTTCTTTGAACTGCTGGACGACAAAGAAATTAGAAGAGAATAATTGATTAACGAATATCGATACGAGGGATGCAAGTATATCGCCTTCAGGTCACATTGATAAAAGCATTAAAAAATACGTTTACTATTTTCTTCACATTATACCAATGTTACGTCTCTACCAAGCCTTATGCTAATTTCTTAAAGAGGAGCGTAGCATGCGCATTTCATGAGGTACGTATCAAAGACAAAGTTAATCAAGCGTCCACTGCGAGAACGACTATCGCGGTTTGAGGGAATACTTAAAGAATAGTTGTCCTTTTTCTGGGGCTTGGAAAAGCCAGTTTTCACTTTTTGCATAAATCAAAACCTAGAATAACTTTTAGTGTTCAGTAAATTACGTTTTATCGCCAAATTGTTAAAAAACATTGTTTTTTTGGTTTTCCTGAGGTACGTAAGCATGCAAGTCCAAACGTAAATAGACTCTCTACTCCTGAGTCGACTTAATTCTTATTAATTGGGCACCTCACATTTCCCGGGCGTGGCCGCTTAATAGGGGTTTTACTGTCTAATTATCTTCTAAATTGCTTTAAGCTTAGCCTGCGAACAGGCTCCCGTCGAGGATGGAAAAAAAATGTTTCGCAGGCTATCAAAGTGTTCCATATATTTTTCGAATTTATTCTTTTGATTGGACCAGGCTTACTCTGCTGTAGACTCCCATTAACAACAAAGGTTAGTTTAATATTATTTTGACATATCTCTTTCTTCTCTGCTCCGAGTTATAACCCTTATATATCGGTAAAGGAACAGTTCAGTCAGTTCAGTCAGTCTCTGCTCCGAGTTATAACACTTATACATCGGTAAAAGAACAGTTCAGTCAGTCTCTGCTCCGAGTTATAACCCTTATATATCGGTAAAGGGACAGTTCTGTCAGTTCAGTCATGTCTCTACTCTGAGTTATAACCCTTATATATCGGTAAAGGGACAGTTCAGTCAGTTCAGTCAGTCTCTGCTGCGAGTTATAACCCTTATATTGCGGTATAAAAACAGTTCAGTCAGTTCAGGGACTGTAGTAATCACAAGGTGTGGATGATAATTTGTACTCCCGAATTAGTTGCGTCGATACTTTCATAAAATAACATTTTAACTTCATTTCTAATGCACTTTTTTTTTTTGGTGGGGTGGGGGGGGGGTTATCTCCTTGCCTCCTAAAGGTTAGAAGTTGTAAATGGTCTGCAGAGCCATTTTCACACCACTATTTCTAAGTGTCGGGACTGTATTTTATTTATAGTTTATTCCTGCCATGATTTATAGTCTCTTTATTTGAAGCTTACAAATTGGTTTATTTTTATTTTTATTTTTTTTTTCTTCCTGCACAACTCGCCTCGACTAGCTTACGCTATATGCGAGTTGTACATGTTCTCAGTTTTAAGTGTTAATTATTAATAAAGTTTATTTGTTGTTTTGTTGTTGTACAGTAAGACTTCCATTGCAAAAAGCAAATTAAAAGCGTGTTGATTCCAAGAAGAACAGCGTGATCCGATAATTTCCTACCTGTGTGATCGACTGGACCGAGTGAAACTGGGATCTTTTAATTAGAAGTTAGTGGAAGTGGACTGATAGGGGTTTTACTCAAGGATCGGCCCCAGGCCCATTGTTATGGAACTTTTATCAAAACGATATGAGACGTGTAATTACATCGTATCTCTCTATATACGCAGATGTCCATCAAAAGTATAAAACAGCAGGGGTTCCGGAAATAGCTAACGCTAATCTTATGAGAAATGCCAACAGGGGTACTCCGAGTGGTATGCGCCCAGGGGAGGGGGGGATAGTACTCCCAGAAAAATCGGGTGGGGACCTACGGCTCGCTTCCCACAATCGTTACTCTATTTATGACCAAAATCTGAGATTTTCCCTACCCCATTTATGCATCAACAATTAGCCGAATTTTAGAAGAACCAACAAAAGGTGCTGGGGACTGTAGCTGACTGTTGGAGAATTGGACCTCAAGCCCTACTTTCTGTAATCCAGCTCACTGGGATGTTGCAAATGGTAAATGCGAGCCGACTTTGTGAGATGTCGAGACCCGAGTGCTTTTTTGCGAGTCCAAGACATGTCTGTCAGTGTTTCCATCGAGTTTAAGCTTCCACCCAGCGAGCAGAGCCTCTTTTACCTCTTTTTGCTTTATCTTTATTTCTCGGTAGATAGGATTGTATAAGAACCTTGCCTGGAAAATCTGTTCGGTCGATATTTTGAATAAACGTGACTTTGAAAGAGGTTACCTTCAACATGTTCAAGGAAACGCCAGTTACAACGGCCAATTTTAGATCTTTATTTATATCTAGGGAACTTTAAAATCTATTTTCAGTGAGCTTAGTTTATTAACTTTTTCGACGAATTTTAGATGGACCATGTGGACTGTATCTATCATGTAAATACAAGTTTAATTTATTTTCTTTGCTTTAGTACTACCTCATAAACTGGTGAGCTTTAATTCGCGCTAAATAAAGTTGTCTGTCTGCCTATTGCGTTTCATTTTTGGCGGTTCTGGTGCGAATCCTTTGTTGAAACACTGAACCATATCAATTACGCAAAACCATTTTTGTCCTCGCGCTAAACCCATGGATGTTTACTCGATGTTTACGGTGTTTGTAAAGAAACCCATTTAATTTACTAAAACCATTTTGTTTCATGCATCCTAATCTATCAAGCTCGCATTACCGTAATTCCTTTTATGCGAGTCTAAATCCTTTTACAACACGTGATTACGATCTATATGATTAGCAATTTGTCGTTGGGTTATAACACCTTTTCACGATCCACTCTTTGACGCTTCACTGTTTTGTATTGCACTCAACTAGAGCGCTTTTCAATTGCCATTTCAGATTTAACTTTGTAGGTTTTATTAAAATTGGAGACTACCCCGGTTTTCGCACACTTCAGGAATTTCATCGCGAAAGAAACGTTGAAAGAAAGAAAGAAAATAAACCACACTAAATGAAAGCGGAAAGACCGCGGACGGCTTTAAGCAAGTAAGGAATTTTATGTTGTTTACAGAATACCCTTACACCATTTAAAGCTAACCGAAAGGCTTCATTCGCTATTTCGGAGCACTTGTAAGCCCTTGTTAAATTCCAAATTAAGGCAAAAAGACGTAAACATAAAACTTAAAACTTTCAAGCTTGCAAACAAACAAATAAAAACTTAAGCTTGCAGCTTACCTGAACTGACGGTAAGCATACATAAGCTTTTGTAGATGCGACGGATTGTAACTGGTTGCAATCGAAATCTCACGGCAGCGCAAACAAGAAGCTGTATGCATAATTAAGGTTTTTACGATAACTGCAGAAACTCACGCGCGCTCATTGGCTAATTTTTATTGTCCATATGCGGACGTACACATGAATTTAAAATTCATGCGACGCGTCAGCGAGGGAGAGCCGGCAATTCGACAATTTGTTATCGTAAAAAACAAATTGATGTCAGTTTTTAATGCGTCTGTCCTGTTATTGATAATGAATTTCGTCATCACATTGTCAAAGTAGTCTGCGGATCCACTCGGCTATCGCCTCGTGGATCCACAGCTACTTTGACAATGTGATGACGAAATTCATGATCAATAACAGGACAGACGCATAAAAAACTGACGTCAATTTGTTAAATAGCTTTACACGGATATATCTTGCCCTAATTCGGAACATGAGGGAATTCAATATTCGTTCTACGGTTACGCAAAGAAAATCAGCGTGGCCGTGATTGGTTAGATACCCTCGATACCGCCTTTGCAAGCGGACCAATCACAGTGAACTTTACGAGAGCTGCTACACTACTGTGATTTTTCACTAGATCGTATCGCTCTACGCTTCTGATTACGACTACTACTCCGTCGCTAATGAAAACCAACCTTTACCTCTCGCGGCCATTTTTTTCCCGCGGTTTTTCGCGTCACCTGCCCCAGCCCACGACACCTTTCGCGCCGGGAGACATCAGGGTACTGGGCGAAAGTATCAAAATGGCGGCTGCTTGACTCGGCGATGGATCGACTATTATCTTTGGCTTTCGAGGCTGTCTGTACGCCGCGTAATAATAATGGATGTAGCATACTACACGCCGCATGCATTGAAAGGGACGTTACTACATGTAAAACTATTCTTTGTTGTAGTCCAAGCAAACTGGACACGGCATTAGCCTTGAGGGTAAAGGTATCAAAGAGCCCCATTGCCACGTGTGACACTTTTCTAACAGCAAGAGATCTTGTCAAAGGTAACAACGACGCTCCAGAATTGCTAAAAATTATCGAAAGTGCTGACAAGAACACACAGCGAGTGTCACTCGTGCATGAAGCGGCTCGTAAAGGTAGTGTTAGACACATCAAAAGAGTGTTGAAGCTGGGAGAGAGTATTGACAAACCTTCACCATTCCGAGACGATGGATCAGCCACGCCTCTGTTACTTGCAGCAGCCTCTAATTCATGTCGAGTTGTACGATTTCTGGTTGAAAATGGAGCAGACGTTAATGGAAAAGACAGAGGTAGGAGAGGAGTTCTCCATTACGCAGCAATGGGTGGAAACAAAGACACAGTCTTGTATCTTCTCCGCTTGGGTGTTCCTGTCGACTGTAAATCAACTTGGGGAAAGAGTGCGTTACATATGGCAGCTGGTAACGGTCACGCTGAAATTGTAGACATTCTCACTCAAAATAGAGCTGATCTACAGTCTTCTACTGGATTTGGAGACACGCCTCTCTTACTTGCTGCAGAAGAAGGTCATGTAGGATGTGTAAAGACACTTGTGCAATGTGGTAGCAGCGTAAATGTCTCAAACATGGCCCTTTATACTCCTCTTCACAATGCAGCCAAGGAAGGATACACAGAAGTTGTGAGTTACCTTCTACGAAGTGGGAGCCATGTTGATACTACATCTGCTAAAGGAGAAACACCTTTGAGCTTAGCAGTGAGAAAAATTAATAACAAAGAGACTGTTGGATTATTACTTTCTTATGGAAGCAGTCTTAACTTGCGTGATCGATATGGACGAACGCCTCTTCACTATGCAGTAGAAAAAGAAGTCGCTGAACTTTTAGTTGAGAAGGGTGCTGACCTTCATGTTAGAGACTTTGAGGGGAAAACACCACTGTTCTTAGCAGCATTAGATGGCTACACAAAAGTTGTAGAGTTCCTTATCGAAAAAGGAAGTATTATAAACATGTCTAGCGGATCAGGTGATACACCCCTACATGAGGCAGCAATCAGGGGGCATGTTAACATAGCCCAACTATTGTTGCAACATGGAGCTAACATTAATGCAAGGAGAATGACAGGGGAAACTCCACTCTTTCTTGCTATCATAGCTTGCAAGGTTGAAATGAAACAACTCTTAATTTCATCTGGTGCTGTTATGAACATTTCAACTTTTGAGGTTCAGGAGGCTTGAGGCAGCCAATAAATATAACAAGTAGGACATATGTCCTTTGTTTCTTTAGAGTTACTGAAAAAAGTTTGCAAGAATGAACAAATGTATTTGGATATCCATCTTCCTGAGATTAACCCAGTAAAACTAAGGACAGAATATTTTCTTTTTCAATAAATAACCCCATTGAACTTGAATAAACAAATGTCTCTCTGTATCGTTAAGTTGTCTCCATGGCAAAATCACCCACAAAAATTCCACAGTGATGGCACAGCTATGAAGCAATCCCTAAGGTGCCCAGATGTTGTCTCCAGACATCATGATCGCAGTGGAGGGGGCATAGCAGACTTGGTTTAAATGTGATATGAATTTTAATACCCCTTAGCAATCTTCTTAGGAGGGGGTAATTTATACCAAAAATCTCCCATTAAGAGCCACAGTTAAACCCCAAAAATAACGTTCATGTGTACTGGTGACATCCATGATTGACTGTCCATTGATACCCTCAGTCGATACCCTCAATCAACATCTTGATTGGTACTCAATCAACATCCTGATTGAAACTCAGTCGACAATCAATCAACACTTCATCAACAATTGGTCTATAGTCGGCCGAGTGCCAATCAAGGTGTAGATGGAGAGTTGACTGAGGGTCAGTCGAGGGTATCGATCAAGGATATCGATCAGCATTGCAAATCAAAAAATTATGTCTACCTTCACTTAAAAAAAAAACACAGTAAAAAACATACAAACATACCCATGCCAATGTTGTTTTACACGGTATTTATTGAAGTTCTTTGCTGTATGAACCTTGTTTCAGTCTCTCTTTGTTTTCAAAATCTCTATAAATTTTGATAAGGTTTGTACCAATAAAAAGTCATAATTTAAGGTTGCTGAGTGTAAACCTGTAAGTTAGCCCCCAAAATACCCACCAGAATCTCACAATCCAAATGTATTGGGTACAAGTCTTATTAGCCCCCTGCTGCGTGCTGACTAAAATGATACATCTGTGCTGATCTTGCCTATTTAGAATAAAGGAGGAATAATAATGCAAAGTTGTAAATAGTTGTAAAATCATAGTGTTCTGACTGGCAGTTGTGAAGTTTATTTTCATTTACTCTACCATCTTCATATACTAGTATCACGGTTGTTTTTCAGGAGCATTCTCGGTTGAGCTCCATTTCTTTATTATCAAATTTTGATTTTCAGTTTAAGATGAAACTTTTTGAAACAGTTTTAAAAAAATCTGTCCAGGGGGTTCTGAGAGCCACCTTATATTTTTGAAAAGTTAAGGTGGCTCCAGACCCACTTGATTCGCAAAAAGTTACATCTTATATCAACCTTATCATAGCGGAGCTCCGGCGGCCCGAAGGGCCGCCAAGCGGAGCCCCATACCCATATAGGGAAATAAAGGAAACCCATGAATTGATTTTCTCATGTTGATGTGGCCAGCAGTAGTTCTCATGGGCATGTACGCACGACGACGACGACGACGGTGGTGGTGGAGTCGCGCAACATGGCAGCCATACTCCAAATAATAGGTTGACAGAGACATATAGCCTTAGTTTACCGTGTACTTTTTTGATATATGACATCATGTTATGATCAACTGACACCTGTCAAATTAAGTTATCCGCTGACCAGTATCATGTGACCATATCGCGGGCTCAAGTTTATAGCTCATCAAGGTCACATATTTTATTAAAGTTGACCGCTGACCAAGTGCTGGTTTTCAATTGGATCGCGGGCTCATGTCAGGTTTACTTGTTGAAAACAGAGCTGGGTTTTTTGGAAGCCTGTTAACTCTAATCCAGGTTTAAAAGTAAACCCCATTATAACTGTTTCTTCTCTGCAAATGTTTTTGTATTGTGTATTGGTTTTGTGATTATTAAACTCAAAATAGAAAGCCAAACAAAACCCCACCGCAAAGTTACAAAACTCAAATCAAAATTAATTCAACCTTATCCTGGGTAAGCATAACCAGGCTATAGCTACAGGAGCTCTGCTTTTAGGGTGACCTAAATCTATATATTATATCACAATTCGATGATAAAAATTGGAGTTCACTGAACTCCTTTAGGGGTTTTTTTTAGCTAGTTGTACTGTAGCTATGGTAACCTGTTATGCCATTAAGATTACTATTATTGGTTCACAAGTGGCCAAGCATTTCTGTCATATGGGCAGCCCAAACTGATATTGTAGCACCACAACAGAGGCAGTATTCATCCATGAAATGAAAGTGTAGCTGTTGGTTAAGTGCTCTCAGTTTGGACTCGGCCAGACTATGGGCTTTTCTGGTATCCAGGCCCCGCCGACTGAGAATGACAGGTGGCTCTGGGGACGAGAAAACGCACAACATGGCGGATTTTTGTGAAGTAAACACGTGAAAATAATTCAACGCCAGCATGACAAAGGAAAGATTAAAGGACCGAAAACGAAATCAAGAAAAATCTAAATCCGTGCAGAATTATTTTCACCAGAAAGAAGTTGAAGTAGATAGAAAGGAAGGCGAAAAACAGAAGTCTGTAACACTGCCGCTACGAAAACGTGCTCTACCTTCTGACGAAGAGAACTCCCTGGATGATGTTCTGAGCGATTCAACTACGAAACGAAAGAAAAGCAGGAAGGACAGACGCGCAAATACATCAGAACCGTCTGTTAGCATTGATGACAAGCACCAACGTAAAAGCGAAGAAAAGAAGAAACGAATGGTGGAAGTGGGATTTAGAGGAACAGCAAATGCTAGTGCCTCTGAAGAAAGCGATTGTAAAGAAAAGCCTGGCTTTGACAGTGATAGCAAAAAGAAAGAATTAAGAGATTATAATCGTGAGCATTCCCAACGTGAAAATGACAAAGAGTCAAAAGTCGTGGTTAGCGAGAAAAGGAGGAAAAGAAAGCAAGATGAAAGTACATTGTATGAAGTACAAAACATTTGTGATTCAAAGAATGTTGACCATGATGGTAAGGATAAGAAGAAAAAGAAAAAGAAGAAAAAAGAAATCGAATTAGAGAACGCCCTTGACACAAAGAATGTTAAAACTTTAGGACTTTGCACAGAGGTAGAGAGTGAACAATCAGACACTGTCAAGAAAAAGAAGAAAAAGAAATCTAAATATATCAACTAGGAGAGGCATCTAAAGCTGCTCTTCATCCAGGTGTTGATTATTTACGTACATGGCACTTTGATAGGAGAAACTGGAACTTCAAGAAAGTGCGTCAAGTTTGGCTTCTACAGAATATGTTTGATCAAGAGCAGGTCAGTAAAGTCATCCAGTGAGTGTTAAATATGCAAGACATGTCTCAAATACGTATACATGAGTCACATTTGTTATCAAATTAAGGTAATTCCCCTGAAATAAAACTGACAATAGATTTTCATTCAAACTTTGCCCACTGAATATTTATCATATGAGAACTTCAATTTTGAAATAAAAATGAGGGGTGCCCATACTTGTTAAAGAGCACTGGGACAATGAAAATGACCCATTTTGGCATTATTTAATGCTTATTACAAGAACGCATTCCCGTAATAATTTGTAAATTTTTGCGACTGATACTCATGAGAACACGCATTTAACTGGAGTCAATGCATTGTATCGGACACAAATAAACTTTTTAAGTTTGATTGAGACAGAAAGCTGAATTCTTGATTAAAATTTCAACCAAATTTCTTGACATGATTACCATAGGGCAAAATAGAAGACCACAGTTTACTTGCTATTTTCATTATTTATTCAATTTTCAGCAATAGGAATCAGATCAGTCTTTCCTCAAGCAAAGTTTATGATAAGTTGATTACAATAACTGAAAAAAAGTTGGGGTGCCCGTGCTCATTGGTGAGCTATAGCCATTTTCCAACTGACAGTGCTCAATATCAAGGCAAATCCGCCATGTTTTCAATATGCGCGTGCACACGGGCACGCTAAATGACGCCATAAATTATGCGCAGAAAGGATGCGCAGTGCAATTGTGAGGAATAACCTTAAATACCATAAGGATTCAATTTTGCACCCAGGGTGCTAATCTACTGGGATGATTGTGTGTGATGGGGTACATTCATTTTGAACATAACTTCTCAAAGTTATTAACAACTTATCAACTAGAAACAAAGAAAATCACAACCATAAAGGAAGTTTGGATACCCAGTATTTATTCACAGAGATTTTGACGATTTTACTTCTTTGTTTACTCCTTACTTTTTGTTTCGATTGGGAAGGTATTTCAAACATTCCAGACAGTTTCATCAGCTATCGAAACACCCCGAATTTTGTCAGAAATACCACTGCAAGCAGTGAAAAACATTTCTACACATGAAAAATTAATACCCAGGTTAAAGTTTAATCCTGGGTTAGGGTTAACCAGCTTTCAAACGACCCAGCCCAGGACCTCTTGACTTGAGCACCTTTGGCTCTGCTATTGGTCACATCTGACAGAGGGGAGGGAGGGGTAGGGAGCACAATATTCCTTGGCAAGTACTAGAAGTGTACCCCAGACTGATGTGCTAGCATCTTACAATAGTCTGAAACAAAGGTTTTAAGGATTTGATCCCTCAGATACAGAGGAAGTCAACAGACTAGCATATTCTGGAAGCTAGCACAAACTATGGAGGTTTTGTTAGGCAAAGTTCAGGCACTGTACTTCACATGAGCCAAATCAAATGCTAATGAGTGAGAACAAAGGATTTTCCTCATTTGCATTTGATTGATTCATGTGAATTATGGCATCTGAACTTGGCCTTACCTCTGCGACAATTACTCTGCTAATTAAAAATAGACAAGCTCACTGGTTCTTTTACAGTAGGTAGAAAAGGTTAAGTCTATCAAGCCAAAACAGCCCGAGCTTAATGCAGTTTCTGTAAGATTGAGCAACTACCTGTACCTTCTTTAGATTTCTGATGAGAACTTTCACATTCTTCTCAAATATCTGGAAGGGCTGAAGGGAACAGCCAAAGACAAGACAATTAAAATGGCAGAGCAGAGACTTGAAAGTGAAACAGGTACATTAAATTTTGTCAATTACGTGGAAAACATTCCATTGCACATTGATAAACATTTGGGCTCAGCATATTGCAGTTTAATTAAAGGGGGTGTGATCTCTATACTTGGCTCCCCTGTAGCCATTATATCAATGCTTCTGCAAAGAATATTGGTTGCATGATGACTAAGTTTTGAGTACTACAGTAGTCTATCAATAGAAGTTTTTTTTCATATTTTTTCTTTTAGGAAGTGAAGCGAGCACACACATATTTTCCAGCCACCCCCTTTTGTTTTTAGCTTGTTCATATCCCACACACCGGGTTAATATTTTGCTAAGTTTGCAATCTTGTCAAACTCCCAACAAAATAATGGGTCTGTTGACCAACTAGTACTCCAGAGACCAGAGTAATGTTGTCATCTTTTACAGTACAGGTTTTTTTTTTTCTGTTAAGCACTTAGGCGTGTTAATGTCATTTGTTTGAACTTGTAGCCCGTGTTGTTACTGTAAAAAGATGTACACACTTCGAAGTGTAGGTTGAAATGCATTTTATTCTAATTACAAGAGCTCCAATATACTGGTATTTTTCACAATCATTAAAATGTCAATCAAAGTCCACCGGAAGCGGCATATATTATAACAGTTACTATCTATAAAATCTGTTTTAATCCATAAATCTCTGTTTTGTTATTTGCTCTTCAAAAACTCATTAATAATTCATAAGCCTAACAGCCTATCAAAACATAGCCTACATGTAGCTGTACCCTCCCCCTGAGGAAAAACGGGAGGGAGGGAACGTCTACGTCTTCAAATCATGTTATGTGACGTCATGCTTTTGCATGGAAATATATAATGGTTTCTTATTGGATAAAGGCGGCAAGCAATACTTTCGAGAATACTTATTGGCTAAAATAGATCTACCTAGTACTGAATATCAGTAGTGGTGGACCGGGAATGTCGAAGCTACACAGAATCGGGAAGCGTTTAACGCAGCTATAAAAGAGGTTTGCAACACGTTTGGAATAGAGAAATAAGCCGAACAATGGCATATACAACACGCAACACAGTCAAGTTAACAGACTCGCGCGTAAAGAGCTACATTTGATTCCTGTGGTACCAGAACGATCAAAGGAGGAATAAACCTATACATCGCGCTCCAGAAACATAAGCTCAATCAGGTAGCTGCAAGAAACATAAGAATTTCTCAAGACAAGCCTATAGCTTTCTCGAAGCAAAGATACGGCGTCTCTGAAGAAAAACGTTCAAGGGTAAATTTGACACCTGTGATAAGAATGTATCTAATGAACTTGCAAACAGTTCTAATCGCAATCGAGCCCGTCGTCACAATGTAGAATGCAAGTAAGCAACACGTTCACAATAAACGTCATATTTTGTCCCTCAAAAGCAAATACCTGGAGACTGGAGATCTGACTGCTCTAATTTCTCCTTGTAAGACAACATGAAGTGCCCTTCATAAACAAGAGTGAAGCGACAAAAAGGTCGAAAGACCATTTGAAAAGATAATGGCAAATGAACAAATGCCACGAACCTTAGGAGTCTTTTAGGTTGTCAACCCCATTTCACGCGAATTTTTAGGAAAACCAGGCGAACTTTCTTCAAAGTGGTGGTGTAGTTGATTCCCTTAGATTTTTGTAATTCTTCCAGGTTCTGCTTCAAATTATTTCTCTTCTTGAGGAGACCATGACACTGCCTACAAATGTACTCTGATGCGGCATGCACATGGAACTCCAAATTTGCGAGCGTGTTGTTTACATCAAAGATTGTCTTCTTCTTGCTTTGGACCAAAAATCACTTACAATCCTTTTCAATCTCTTTTTAACACAATAGACACTTGAAACGGGACATTGACTTGCAAATAAGCTTGAAACAAGAAATATTTACGAGGCCTTTGTCTGCGAGAGGACAGGAGAACAGACGCTCTTTCGCGGAAAATATAATTTATTTACATAACTGACATAAATTACTTTGACGTCACATAGCACAATTCGTGTCAGCTCTTCGTAGATGTCCCCTCCCTCCTGTTTTACCTCGGGAGGAGGGTACGGCTACACGTAGGCTAATCAAAACACTGATAAAGCGTCATGTGCATGAGCTCTATATCCTGATAAAACACTCTTTGTTAGTATTCTTTATATAAAGGATACTGATAAGGCATACATGTAGCTTGTTTTTCTTGTATGCTAATATCTTCCCCTCACAATTTGAACCTTTGTTCAGACTCCCAAGACACACGCTTTTTGTGGAATGGTTTTGAAGCCATTCAAAAATCTTGCAGCACTTGTTTTATCAGGTCTAAAAACACTGCTGCTCGATTTTTAAACATTACATAAATTTTTCTTCCACATTTCACAATTTTAGGTGCAAGTGAACAGAATGATTTGGTTGAATCCCGAGTCCACCAAGTGCTTCAGTTACTGACAGACTAAATATTTATGGAAAGGAAGCTTGTGTAAAGAAGTGTGATGAAATATTTACCATACATCAGTTCTAAAAAACAGAAATAAAGTGCAGAAATTTTAAAAGTGGTTTAAGTTTATCAGAGCTGCCAGTAATTTCTGTTTCTGCAGTTTTTTGTTTTTTGGTGGGTGGGGTGAGGCACAGCTTGTGCTTTGGCAGTACCCTTTAGTGTATGGAGCGGAAGAAAATATGACAAGAGATATTTGACAATCAACTGATTTATGACAATGCTTTTATAAACTTTACAAGTAGAAGGCACTCGAAGAAATTATGAAAGTGTTAGCTAATTTGTTGTTTTAGAATTGTTAGGTGGAAAAAATTTCGTCAAACCATAAAAAGGGATCTTGGTACCTCTAAGGGGTTCTTTTCAAAACTTCCGACGAGTACCGCTGGCCAGGTACTGCCCGTTTTTTTTTATATTGGAGGCCACTACCCAAGTCTCTGCACTACTCTCACTAGGTCTTGGTACTTTTCAACTTTTTCTCCTTCCTTTATTGTTATTGGGAAGTGTGGTGGCCTCATGGTTAGTGCACTCGACTCCTGAGCGAGCGCTCTGGGTTCAAACCCTGGCTGGGGACATTGTGTTGTGTTCTTGGCCTAGATACTCTCACAGTGTCTCTCTCCACCCAGGAGTATAAATGGGTAGCGGCAAATTGTTGGGGAAACCTAACAAATTGTGGGGTAGTGACCTGTGGTGGACCAGCATCCTGTCCAGGGGAAGTAGAAATACTTTTAGCTGCTTCATGCTACAGAAACCGGGATAAGCTCCGGAAGTTATATTATTATTATTGCCCCCGCAGGGTTTTGGCCCAGAGGCCAAAACCCGAGGAGGCATTATAGTCTCCCCCATGTATACGTATAAAGAATGTGTGAAATATTGGTGTAGTATGCGAATCAATCCCGATTTGAAGATACTAGGCGCGCACGGTGGTCCCGGTTAATTTTTCAGTCAGCTCGCAAGGCAATGCTACATGGGTAATTCTTGCAACTACGAACACAAGAAAGAGATCGAGGAAGATTGCTCCACGAGGAGGAGAGTAAGACATTTGCCAAAATATATTTTGAAGCGAGTATCTGTCATCACAGTGATTTCTTCTTATATCTTGAATTCAAAGGCTATTCAGCAGTGCCAGATTGAACTGTTTGGTACAGAAGTTGATTTGTCAGACACAAATCAGCAACGGGGTCAACAGATTCGACCCAAACACAACACGTATAAAGATCACGTTTATTTGGAACGCTTATTTTTACTTCGGCTAGATTGCAGAATACCCGGCCCACTTTTTGGAATTCTTAAATGCTGCTACCGCAGTCCCGCAGTCGCATAATTATATAAAAACCACTAATATACTTGACTGGCAGGGATCCAAATGTAAATGTAAACGTTTCACGGCGTTTTCGTTGAGGACTCAAAAGCTTGACTCTAATTTGCATATATGGCAACTGTCACGCGATTCTTCTGTTTACACCTCGGAAAAAAATCTCAACTTCCACTCTGCTTTCAAGATACATTTGCTCGAAGAGTCCTTGTATATCAAGACAAATGGTTTCAGTATCAAAATAGAACAACAGAGTGGTTTGATACTTTTTTTCCAGAATGTACTTTGTGAGAGTATTATGTAAAGAATATCATGTGATAGAATGAGTTAGACAGAATGTGTTGGTTTAGTTAATTAAAATTTATGATACCATACCTAAGTTACTTGAACAGTATGAGTGATATAGTTTACAAAAAATAAAAAATTTTAGTTCATACAATAAATAAAAGATTCCTTCTACGCAGTGAAATTTTATAAGAATTTTATATCCTTCAGGGATAAAATAGAAGCGGGGGCAGATTTAGTGAGAACTATTACTAGTCAGTATTAGCATTAGTATCAGTATGGGTTTCCACAGGTAGCCCAAGCTCTCTGGTTACCGTCAGCATGACATTGCATAATTCCTAGAGTGGAATACAGAGAAGCTAAATCTCGCTAGAATCGTTCTAAAACGCCTCGAAACGCCATGGAAACAGAAGTTATACACACAACAAGAAAAGGCAAGTCAATTTTATTGTTTCCCCTTATTTTGAACTATTCCGTAGGATCAATGTATTTTCCATGCAAACTCTTATAATAATGCCATTACACAATGTCATGTTGATGGTAACCAGAGAGCTTGGGCTACCTGTGGTGTATCAGACAGTTTTGAGTTCACTTTGGAATTTGCAAAAACCTGAAATTGCACAAGCCACTTCGACTAGTGTACTTTCAGCTTTTTGAAAAACTCACAAGTGCAAATTAATTCCAAACTGAATGAGAAAAATAGCATGATTACTTATTGATAAATTATATAAACATAAAAATGTTCATGTGGAGGAAGTGCTGTAAGATCTTTCTTGAAGCCATTTTTCTCAATCGAGAAAACTATTTTCAAAGTTTCCACACAAAATTTTACATGATATCATTGTCTTAAAAAAATTCCTTAAATCTTTCAGTCAATCACAATGCAGAATCATGTGCACTGATGTTACGCTTTTTGCACTGGTGTTACACTTAACCTGCACTGCTCTCAGCCAATCAGAATCAAGTATTTTTTCCCTATATATCATTAGTTTTAGCATTAGCATTAGTAATGATCTGACAAAGGGTTTTATTCAGTTTTATATCATGAAAAATTCCCAGTGTTCTGGGAATGCTGAATCAAAACTACCCTGAAAGACTTCACTATGATTGGTATATTAACAGAATCAGCTAAGAAGATGAAAGGCATAGAAACTTAACAAACTAAAGTAAGGTTAAAACCTGTTGTTGCATGTTACTTTTATCCATGTACAACATAGCCTGATTATAAATTGCTGATCAAAAACTCCATGTGAAGTATCCTAGCCCAGGGTCTAAAATGAAAAACAGACCAAAATAAACCTGTTGAACCAGGAGAGTCTTGCGTGACGATGTTATTTTAAGAATAAACATAATTTATGCAGGCCAAAAATTAAACAAGTTTGGGTTTCATGAATAGCTTACAAATGTGTGAGAAGATTGATGAGTGAATACTCTGACATAAAGGATTTCATAAATATTGCCAGTGTTGTGGGTTGGTGCTCTGAGCCTCCACACATAATTTGCCGAATCTACAGTACTGTGGAATACGCTCAAAGGTTGAAATGCATAAAAACTTAATTAACTATGAGACATGAGAGAGCAGTGGAAATCGAGCCTAACAAAAGATTGTCAGTGAACAGCAGAACAGTTGCAATAATACCTAATCCTCAAAATTTTTCTACCTTAACATCTGGACCTTTGTCACAGACTATTGGATTTGAGTAAGTTTTCCTTTTGTTACCTGGGTGAAATATATTTTGTGTATTAAGATCAAAGAAGATCAAGCTCAAGCAGAAGTTGTGCCTGCTATTAGTCAGCAATTGTGATACAAGATGGCAACTCTAAGAACAACAAAAAAGTCAACAACTCTTGAGTGCGCAGCCAAAGGATAACTCGCTAGAATTCGGACTCTCAATCCTCTTTTTTCGTTTTCCAATATTGTGTCAAAGGTCCAGTTGGGGATTGAATCTGTGACATCACAAGTGTTCCATAATATTGTGTTAGTTGTCAGATCGATTGCATCTTTTGTTGGGGTTCTAGCATCGCTACACTTATGTTTGCAACAAATTTCAGGGTGGTCCATTTAGGGTAGTCTATTCAAGTAGTCCATGCCATGAACCAGGTCCATCGGTAGCAGTCCATGGCCAAGGGGTCAGCAAAATGTAAAACTCCTGGTTCAACCCAGGGGGTTCAACCCTGTTGAACCAGGAGTGTCTTGCGTGACATTGTTATTTTGACAATAAACATAATTTAAGCTGGTCATAAGTTTGAGTTTTCGTGAAAGAAATTCCACTGTTGTAGATTATAATTCAGCGCCTTTATTGTGGACATCGGTCCGCCCTTTTGGCTTTACAGCAATGAGTCTGATGTTGACATCCTCAGAGGTGAAGTCGAAAGGTGGATTTCCAACCCTGCTTAAAAACCGTTGAATTCTCTCTTCTGTGACCACAGGCGGCCCAGACGTTGTTTGTGATTTACATACGTGAGAGTATTGCGTTACGTTTTGAGCCATTTAAGAGAATGTATGAAAATGGTTTGAAAATCGCTCTAAATTCAACTTGTAGTAAAGGATTTAAATAAAAGAAGCTTACCTTAGACCGTGGCTGTGTTATTTTGAAGTCTTTGTGGTAGCTGAGTCGTTCTAAAGTCGTTCTAAAGCCATTTTGACGATTTAAACTTTTCCAGGTTTGCTTCCATTAATGGAAGCAAACCTGGAAAAGTTTAAATCGTCAAAATGGCTTTAGAACGACTTTAGAACGACTCAGCTGCCACAAATACTTCAAAATAACACAGCCACGGTCTAAGGTAAGCTTCTTTTATTTAAATCCTTTACTACAAGTTGAATTTAGAGCGATTTTCAAACCATTTTCATACATTCTCTTAAATGGCTCAAAACGTAACGCAATACTCTCACGTATGTAAATCACAAACAACGTCTGGGCCGCCTGTGCTGTGACTAGATTTAGATCAAAACTTCCGTGTGTAGACGACCATAACCACTTAAGATAAACCTCCACGCTTTCAAACTCAAGCTTTTCGTCGTTAACGTAGCAGCTTTTTACGATCTCAAATCCTTCTGCCACGCACATGCGATCCACACTGACCTTATCAACAGAGCGAGATAACTTCTTGAGTTGTTCTTCAATCTCAGGGGTCAAGACCTCCACTGCGGTCACAATGTAGGGAGGAATGCGATCTATGTACCTAATAGCAATTTTTCCGCCTTCTTTTAAACTACTAAACATGTTTTTAAACGCTTGTTGTTGGTTAGGAATCCAGTGAAGAACGTGATTAAGGAAAATGAGGTCGTACTTCTCACAGCCCATCCCGTCGAAATTGTCCGAGTTCCCTTCCGCAAAAGAGAGATTCTTAATTTCACGATGCGTGTCTTTTGCCAAGTTAAGTCGTTTCTCATCAGGATCAACGCCAACAACGAATCCGTCCGGTTCTACAAGTTCAGCCAAGTACGCCGATAGCTCACCAGTGCCGCAACCTAAATCCAAGATGGCGTCCCCGGGCTGTGGATTCACGTCAGTTTGTAAGAACAGTTTACCGCTTTCCATTTGTACATCGCGGGAACTTTGCTGATAACACTCGGCAGCCATGACTAGACTGTGGAAAGTATAGATACAGCTCAACAATGGTTGTCCCACCAAAGTGTAGTGTGTAAAAGCGCACGCGACAATGCCGATTGGTATTACAGTGGAACCCCGCTATAACGAACCCCGCTATAGCGGGGTGTAGACAAAACGTGGACCCCCCTTTCAGGACCCCCCCTTCTGGACCCCTTTC
Organism: Platygyra sinensis; assembly: GCA_019787425.1. Taxonomy (NCBI): domain Eukaryota; kingdom Metazoa; phylum Cnidaria; class Anthozoa; order Scleractinia; family Merulinidae; genus Platygyra; species Platygyra sinensis. Next base: position 59,047 of record JAHPZR010013025.1, read on the forward strand.
TGGACCCCTTTCTGGACCCCCGAAATTTTCCGTTGAAAAAAATAAAATAAAATAAAGAAAATATATAAAAAAGAATATTAAACAATGCACGAGACTCACCTGAATTTCTTCGATCGGTCAGTTCGATTTTTTGGCTCAATTCCACAGGCTATTCTGGGGTAAGGTTGAAACACTACCTCACTACAAACTTAAAATCAGCCACTTGATTAATTTCATCATGACATATACGCGAAAACTCCATGACACATCGACATAGTGAGCGTGGTTGTGCGATCTGTACAGCGCCGCAAATGATCCCCGACCGCAAATGATCCCCAGACCGGAAATGATCCCCAAATTGGACCGCAAATGATCCCGAACCGCAAATGATCCCCGATGTGGACCGCAAATGATCCCGTCGGAAAATTAGGAATGGCATGGAATTTGTTCCTCGGGTTGTGGATTCAGTTTTTAACATAAACAGAAGCAAGTCATATAAACTGACCATATTCTATATGGATATACTGAATTCCTATGATAAAGAGTTCTTCGGATAATTGCCGAAAAAGCTTTAACGGAATGCCTTGTAATCGGATTTTGTTTGTATAATAAGAAACCGTCAGTTTTTATACAAGCATTAACATTTCATCAAAATTTAACCGAAGCGAAAATTGCGAACAAATTAATAATGTCAGTTCAGTCACTCGACATCCTGCATCTCAATTAACTAAACTAAGTTGCGTCTTATTTCCTGACCTGCACGTTTAGTCAAATCTTGGATGCTACAGACTACTGGTGGTGGTTTCCCACTGTTTAATTCTACTGGGAAACCACCACCAGTGCTAACTCGCTGAAAACGCTTCAAAACGGCCTCAAACACCGTGAAACAACAAAGAATATGAAAGGAAAGCAACGTAAGTCAGTTTTATTCACACAACATTACATTTTTCAGGTATTTAAAGCAAACCCGTAAAGTTCCCATACAAACCCTTGTAAATCGCATGTTTGTAACACAACACCGCTCGAAGGCAAGAGTCACGTTCGCCTACGTTTCATTTATATTTAATTATTTCCTCTCATCTCGCGCTTGGGTTGGGCCGCCTGTGGCAGTATGAGTGCACATGTGTCGCGTAAGGTGTCAAATTGCAAAAAATGGAGACGAGCAGGCGAACTCAAATCACGGGACGGGAGCAGCACGGAAAAGGGCGGGAGGCGGGAGATAAAGGTACGGGAAGCGGGAGAGCTGGGTACGGGAGGCAGGAGGTTCTGACCCCCCCTGTCCTTCCACCCCCCCACAAATTAGTTTAAGCAAATTCTTACTTAATATTTACCTGACCAACTCAAACACCATTTTCGCGTGATGAGAGCAACTTGCGAACATTTCTCGTGGGAAAATATGCCCGGGAAGTATGCAAACAGAGCGAACTAAACCTCAGGAAATTCGGAACGACCAGTCCACAATTTTCCAGAAAATCAGATCCTATAAACGTGGAGAATAAGGCAATCAAGAACAGGCTCGAACTGTGGCAGATTATTGCATCCAGTGTAGTGTTGACTCGAAAGACTCGCTGCCAACTTGTAGCTCTTCACGGCTAAAGGAACTGGGGCAGATTCATACCGGGTAGAAATGCCAAATGGAACAGGAAATTTCCGGAATTTCCAAGGGCGCATTCCATTCGACCAAAATTTCCGGAAATTCCGGTTCAAAATCGAATGGAACAGAAATTTTCCGGAAATTCATTTCGAAAATTTCGGTTCACCTCTCGAGGTTGTCCTCTTTTTTCTGGAAATTTAGAAATTCCGGAAATGTCCTGTTCCATTTGGCATTTCTACCCGGTATGAATCGGCCCCAGTTTCTTTAGTCGTAAAACTGAGCTACAAGATGGCGGCGAGTCTTGCTAGTCGACACTACACTGGATGCAAAATGATCTGCCATAGCTCGAGCCTGTTCTTGATCGGAAACGAAAACGTTAAGATCTGATTTCCAGGAAAATTGTGGACTGGTCGTACCGAATTTCCTGTGGGTCAGTTCGCCCGGTTTGCATACTCTTCCGCGAGAAAAGTTCGTAAGTTTCTCTCATAAATCATCAAGGAAGAGTTGAATTCTGAATGCGTGTTAAATTTTTCCACATGAAGCAGCTTACGGCACTTAAGAGAGCCACTTCATCACGATCCTTCAGCATTTTGTCAAGTCATTCTTGGTGGGAAATGTGCTCAAGCGGGAATAGAACGAGATTGGTCCGGCCTGGTGGAAAATACCGTTCCTGATTCGACATACAAAAATTTGGAATTTCAAACCGGAAATTTGGTCGAATGGAACGCGCCCCAAATTTCCAGAAAAAAAGACAACTTCGAGAGGTGGACCGAAATTTTCGAAACGATTTTCCGGAAACTTTCTGTTCCATTCGATTTTGAACCGGAATTTCTGGAAATTTTGGTCGAATGGAACGCGCCCAAGGTATCCAGTCGTTTGGTACCCGATCTTTCGTGCGCAAACGATTTTTACATTAACATTTACATGTATTAGGTCGGTAAAAACCGTTTGGTTATCACACCAACCATTGGGCTCAGACGTTTCGTACCCACTTTCGATCAGTTCGTACCCAACCCTCTGGTCGATTCGTATCCAACAACATGTCACATAAAGTTTTTAAAGTTTTTGAGTGAGAAACTTCTCAAAACGATTAAGATGCACGCTCGCACGCGCAAGGTATATCTATTGTCTAACTTTACTTAACAATAAAAGTGTCAGTGGCCCGCTAAGGTAAGTGTTATGAGGTGATCATGGTCTCTTGGTGTTATCTGCTTTTAAAATATAGATAGAAGCCTGCGCGCGCTCTGTTTGGTCAAAAACCTATGTTTTATCAGAGTATAGAACATAGAAAAAGCGTGTTTTTTTGTTCTGCGCGCGTAAAATCTATATTTTAAAGCAAATGAAGAAGCCTAAGCCGTGTATTACACTGTGATAAAACACTCCGGTAATTTGAGAACACTTGAGACTCGGCTCGTGTTTTTTACATTTCCCTCGTGTTCCCAAATGACCATCGTGTTTTATCACAGTGTAATACACAGCCTAGGCTTCTTTATTTGTTAATTCTATTGTTTATACTTGCAAATTTCTTGACAATAACAGCTAATTATTATCGCGCGCAAGATAGGTGTGTTTTATTCTCTTTCGTTTCAAAAGTTTTAAATTAGTATATTGTAACGAAGAGAGTAAACAACTTAGCATTAACTAACGGAATGGTCAGAATTTGAAGGCTTTGCTTGCGAAACTTCTTAAAACGATTAAGATGCAAATAAAGATATCTTTAATATACCTATGAGAAAATTGCAATTCACAGTCGAAATATTGAGATTCTAAAGTGAAGTTGTTTGGTTTATACTTGTGTTAGTGGCCCGCAAAAGATAACTGTTTAATATTTACTTTTCCATTGTTTATACTTGTGAGTTTCTTGACAGTAACAGCTAATTAGTGTCGCTAACTACGACATGAGAGACCGGGGTACGAATGGTTAAGTCAGGCGACTGATGGCACTACCATTCCTTTCGCATAAGACCATTGCCGCAACCTTCACAGCCTAAAACCAGAAGCCACGACGGAGCCTTAACTGGAGTTCGTCAGTTACATCGAGGAGAACTGGATTCGCAGCATAGTTTAGCCCCTCTTCGAACTCTGGGAGGCCTTCAACAAGAAGAACAAGTCACTGAATCAGCTGCTCAAAGGATGTCCCAAAAAAGACAGGCCAGTGATGTACTGAGCTAAACTGTGCTAAATGTAGACATTATTTACATTTACTACTAGGATTTTAAATTTATTAGTTATTACTAAGTAGAATAAGTAGGTTAAGTTGTAAAGGCGCTCCGTGATAATGGGCAAAATATATTAGGATAAATCAACTAGGGCAAGTAGGTCACGATTGTTCAGAGTAAGGTAACTTTTCAAAGTTACTATGATTTAGAAATCAGCTTTTTTACTAAGTAGAATAAGTACGTCGAGTAAGTACGTCGTAGGCGCTGCGTGGTAGTAGGCAAAATATATTAGGATCACCTGGGTCACGGTTTTTCAAGAGTATTAACTAAAAGATAACTTTTCAAAGTTTCTGTGATTAGAAATTAGCTTTTCTGAGCTCTCCACGTCTACCGCCAAGTTATTTGCTGACGACACCAAAATCTATCGACAGATAAATAACGTGGAAGATTCTATTGCTTTGCAGTTAGATCTAACCACCCTCGACCTATGCGCGGATCGCTGGGAGGTGAAATTTAATCCGAACAAAAGTGAAGTCATGAGAATTTCACATAATAAAGACAAAAGCTCCACACGGTACCAAATACCGGGTACTGTTAAGAAATGTATCTAATAATAAAGATCTTGGAGTTGTTATGGTGAGTGACCTGAAATGGTCAAAACATGTTGAACACTGAAATAGTTCACAAAGCAAACAGGGTACTTGGCTTACTTAAGCGCACTCTATGCGGTAAAAATAAAGATATTTTTTCAAATTTGTACGAAATCTTGGTTCGTCCAATCTTGGAATACGCTTGCCCGGTGTGGTCACCACACCTAGCCGAAGACATCCATGAAATCGAGAAGGTACAAAGAAGAGCTTCGCGAATCGCCTTAGACCAAAGAAGACAGGAGAGGTGTAAAATTCTTAAATGGAACTCTTTAGTACGAAGGAGGGATTTTCTTTCCCTGGTGGAGTTCTACACGTTCGTATTCAATCTGAATGGATTAAATTTCAGCGACTATTTTGAACTGCCATGCAGGAACACTATGACGAGATCTAACCATCCATATAAGATACAAACCAAACTCACAAAATTGAATTGTTATAAAAGTTCTTTCTTTGTTAAAAATCAAACCTTGGAACGATCTTCCAAGTAATGTATTCAATTTCCGTGATAGTCCAAATGTTAGTAAGTTTAAATTAAGATTGAACAATCATATGAATATTTATTGAATGGACATTTTATATTTATTAACGATACTATTTATCTGTTATCTGATTCTTACATGTTTTTACTAACCAGTTTTTATAGTGACGTCGATTGATTTTGACATCTTTTCTGTAGGAGATCCTTGATATAGGGCTAACCTCTGGGTTTCCTTTTTCTTATTAATTTTGTCAAGAGACTATGATAGTCTCTTGATTTTGTACGTTATTTTGAAATAAAATATTTTCAAAAACTTCCCACGTGCTCCATAACTCGATAGTGCACGCTAAAGCGTGAACCAATATTGTTGAATGTAAGTGTAGTACGTTTTACATAGCAATCAAAGGTATCTACCTAACCCCCTAAAAACAAGGCTAATTAATTGATTAGAATTAATCAATTAATTAATTAATTAAACATTAAAGTTTACACCTTATTACCATAGTGTCTTCAGTTGCCATAGTGCTTTAGCGCTGTCAACCCACAAGCCATCCCAATAGTGCACTCTGTACTAAAAATCTTAAGCCTTGTCTTCCTCGAGAGTCGTTACTAAACCGTTCAACGGTTTAGTAATGACTTTGATGAATACTTCCACAAGCAATTAAAGAACCTTTATTTCACCTCGTTTTGAGCGAGACGGCTGTACACAGCTATTGCTCGAAATCGATCGATATTTCCACGTGCATTCACAAGCACCCACTTCTAACAAATACTTCTTGAGAGAACTAGAAGTATAACTGCGTGTACTGGGGCTTCCCTTATGGAATGATGGAAATAAACTTGGTTTACATAAATGCCAATTATGTATAGAAGCACTTTTAATAGCCTCCATTTGGCGCCAAAATATGCAAAACAGCAAAGTCGGAAATAACCAATTTTTACCTTGTCTAGAGAACGTGAACCACAACGGCTAACTTTTCATATTTCTATTTGACACTGAACGCATTCGTAGCATATTCAGCAGGGGCAATTTTTAATACCGACCAACACATTGAATAGATCTAAACCAAAAGAAAAATAGAAACACATTTTTTACTAGGCGTCGTCCTCGATCGCCTGCCGTCGCCGTCGTATAAGCGTTCCGAGAAAGGAACAGTTTTGAGCGTAGCCGCTGGAGGAAAACCGTGGGCTCTGAGGAACAGATAATTTGTACACACCATACACAGGACTGTATGTGGAGAGATGTAAATTGTCGATTTGAAAAAAAAACCCAACTATTTATTTATTTATTTATTTATTTATTTATTCGAAACTCTGGACTAAATTGATAACCCATGACAATCATTCTGGAAATAACACGTCTTAATTGTGACCAAACAAAAGGCAGGTACATGTGTGTAAATTACTTGAGTGTTGGGAATATTTAAGCTCTATGTCGAGTTACTAGTTATACAAATGAGACGGCGGTGAAATCCTATGGTTTAATCAGTTATGTCTAAATGCGTTCACGGTGATAGGGTGAGACAGAGAAACAATCAGGTATGAATCGCGTTTCCCACTATTCAGTATTATCTTAATATTTAATTTTACTTTTGCATTACCTATAAAGCGGCTATCGACCTCACTTAGACGTAAAACATCTTGACATAGTATACCGTTCGTCTACATTTACTCTTCTACTCCACTAGAAATTGTACGCAAAATCGAACCACGCGAATTTCGCGGTCAAATCTCGCTCAGATCAACCGGTGTAGAGTTAGATCAAACAGAGAGCGTGCGAGTTACTCTGAGCAGTGCTGAGTGCAATGCATAATGTAATTATATCATGTTTTCTGTTCTTTCCACGTAGCAGAACTGATACTTTAATAATATGAACACCTTGCCGTTAATTTGGAAATAATTACTGAAACATCAGTTCCTAGTTACATTCAACTTAAAAAGTCCATAAACTGGTCTCCAGAACTCTCACATCGAGCAAGCGGCATTAGTTGGAAATTTGATTACCGTATCTTTGCTAAATTGTTTACGGCGCGATCAAGATATCAGTCGCTTGCAGGCACACGTGTCACTTTCCTGTAGAAGACTCTACTGCGTCAAAGAAGCTGAAAGAGACAAACTGAATCGTTATTATTATAACTAGAATTTGTAAAATCCATTTCTTATTGTGACAGACCTAGTTAAGTCCATCTTTCATGACTCCAAGGAACGGCTAACACCAAGAAAATATGCAGTCATTTTGCTCGATATTTATATTCTCCTTGTTAGATTTAATGCATTCTCTCAATTTGAGGCGCATTTACACGACATTCGTTTTGGGTACGGCCCTCCAAAATTCTGGCACGCGGGCCAATAGGTTTGGGCACGGTCCGCTTAATTTACACGGCAAAATATGTTCGAGTTTTTTCAATGTTGATTTCTGGAACGGCACCCCTAAAACAAGAGCGGCACTCTTAATTTTGTGAGCCCCTGCGCTTGTATGACAGCGGTTCACATATGATTTCAAGCGCGCTTCAGGCTCCTTCAGGCGCGCTTTCGCGGGCTGTTAAAAAAATCATGGCGGATTCTCGAGTGCAAAAAGCAAGTTTGGCTAGTTGCTTTGAAATGGCGGAAACGCAATTGAGGGGCGAAACAAGGCCATCCCTTTCACCGCTCTTACATGCATTAAAGCGCCGACAATATGGCCTACTGCCATCTATTCTGGGCTGTATAATAAGAGACAAGGTAGTCTTTAATAATGTTTTATAACATAGATTGGACCCTACTCGCACTCGAGAAATGTAGAAGACACTCGCCTGCGGCTCGTGCTTTCTACATTTCCCTCGTGTTCTCAAATGCCTGTCGTGTTTTATCACAGTGTAATTCACGGCTTAGGCTTCTTTATTTGTTAAATATCACCGTGGGGCAAATATATCAAAACTCGCTCAGATCTCATTTAAACTCTCGTGGTTGAGAAAAAATGACAACGTTGAATGTTCAAGAGTATTTATTTGGTAAATAACCCATACATTAAACGACTTAAATGTCATCTCCTAATTCCCATACAAACTCTTATATCTCAACCACAGTTCTTCCTACAAACCCTTATATTACGCTTCGGTGACTTGTGGTTCGTAGTGAACTTCGGGAATTCCAAACGAACTTCGGAAACCGTTTGTCAAAAGTTTTGTGAAACGCAATGTAAAAAGACAACTTATCAATATTAAAGTTTAAAAGCAAAGTACAACATGCTTATAGATATAGAAGAAAGAACGAGGAAAATTTGCGATTCAAATTTGTATCTGGCATCGATCGACAACCGAGAAACCTCACAATCTTTCAAAACGCGCATGTAGTCGAACTGAATCAAGTAGAAATGATGTGTTACTTAACTGTACCATGCTTTATAGGTGCCTCGTTTCCTTTGAGGTTTTACTATACCCTAACGCGAACTGGATAGTTTCCTCCCCGCGAAAAGCAAGCACAAGATTTTGGTGCCCCAGAGCTCATTTTCAAGCCCAGAGCCTTCGCTTTCCTGGTCAGTCATGAGCGCAAAGACTCTGAGGACGAGAATTCCTCTAGTATCGGCACGCGGACCTCTTTTTAAGCTGGCCGGGACTACCTCCTGAGGTGGTCTCGGCCTGCCTAAATTTTTCGGCACGCGGGCCGAAAAATTTGCTTTTACACGGCAAAAATCAAGCGGGCCGTGCCCTATATTATTGGCCCGCGTGCCAAAATTTAGGAGTGCCGTACTCAAAATGAATGTCGTGTAACTAAGTGCGCCTTTGAATATATGTCCGATTTCGGAACTGGTTAAATTTAACCAGGAAAGAAAAAAAATTCCACGGACTAGGTAATCTACAACCCCGACGAAAAATGGACAACCAACAATTAAAGAAGAAATTGTCGATCAATTCCTTCTCAAAATTTGCTGAGATAACCGTGGTAATACTTTATTGTGGGTTCCGCGGACCTTCTCTTTTCTCGGAGCCATCATTCCTCACTCCAGGAAGATCAAATTTTAAATCGGGAGGAGTAAAACTGATAAAGGAATTTTTAACGCAAGGAAAAAAAAAGAAAAACCAAAAAAACAGGCCCACCACTTACTAAAGTTGGTGGCTTTTTGATTTTGACCTGCACAATTCTTGGACATCCCGTCAAACCTGATAAACCCGACTAGCTGAAGATACAAAACGGCGCATGCTCAGAAAGACGAATCCGGCTAGTCGTCGGGTCAGAGTTCGCTTTTCTTCGTTCGCGGCATCTGGGAACGGGAATTGTATGTTCAACTTTTCGGGTGTGTTCAGAAAGTTGAACGCATGCACACGATAAAACCTGAACCAGGATTAGTACCCCTCCCCCCAATTCGAGTCTGATTCCTTCGAGCTTGCACTTAGAATTCGTTTCGTACTTTCAGCCATACATGTCCAATTATATTTGTCGATTTGTCATCCTTAACTCTGAGCGTGCGCAGGGTGACGAGAAATCCGTGATTCGCGGACTTCCGGTGTTGGACATTTCCAGAGTTGACTCAGAGGTTACGATTCTTGGTGCTAACCGAAAGGAGAACGACCTCTGCGGACGAGAATGCCCCAATTCTCGCCCCTAGAGCATCGTTTCTTTTTGTCTCTTGTGCATGTGTGGTCGGCAAAACGACATTTCAAAACGAGTAGCACTGGAAACGAGAATGGATTTACCGCTTCCCAGTTTACTGGTTTTTGTTTTGTTTAAACCCCTTTTTGTATTTGTGAAATGTATTCTGACTGTCATTTCTCAGGCCTTAATGTACTCATTCAGTTTTTCATCGAGTTCTTTGAGAACACGAATGGTCCACTGTAGCTGTTACAAAGGGATATTTGTATTCAATGATCAGCAATAAATGGAAGACATGAAGCTGAAAAATCAGACGTGTTGCACAACAGTAAACTGAAATGAAAAGTTAAAATGTCGAAATAATGTAAAGGATGAAACGGAACTAAATATGTGGCCTCTGTGAAACTCTTTGTTTATATTCTGGAAGATGATAAACGAAGGAAATACCTCTTCAAGGAGGAGATCATTTTAATGCCTTGCAACAAAAAGCCAATATATAAATGTCGCGTGAACAAGAACGAAAAGAAATTAAATGTTGTGCAGACGTGACCAATGTTAACTCCAATTTAAACCGCAGAGTCAAAGAAAGTCGAACTACGCAAACAGACGTAATAGCTCGACGTAAATAGGTGCTAACCATTGCTATAAATTATATTTGAATTGTTGCACGATTGCGGGGGCGATGGAAGGTTCTATTATTATTCTGAATTTGAAAACGGTTGATATTTCAGTCCTCTCTTACCAATGAGAAAATCGATTATTTGTATTACTTTTTTGTTCTTGCAATAACTTTGAACGTTCATTGCCTCTGAATTAGCTTGGAAAAATACAGCCTTTGTTTTTCACGCAAACATAAACTGGATTATGTTGTAAAGAACATTGGGATTACAATCCGTTTTGCGGTAAAAATTCAGTAGTTTGGTATATTATTTGACTGTAAGTACCCACGCATCTATCTTCTGACGTAACATTGACGTCACACCACTGTAATATTGGAGAAGTGAATGTGACGTCACGTCAGTTCTTCTTCGCGATCAGAGCAGCATTTGCGAGCAAAATGGCGTCCAAAAAGCAGGATGGTGATGCCGAAGCACTCAGGCAGTGTGAAGTTTATGTGGAAAGACATAACATTCAAGCGATACTAAAGGACTGTATCGTGCAGCTATGTATCAAGAAGCCAGACAACCCGCACAAATTCTTTCGGGAATATTTCGAAAAGCTAGAAAAGGTGTTTTTCTTTTAAGCTCTATATCGAAGCTTTGTTACACTGTCGTGTTGTTTTTGGTTGTGTTTTCGTTTCATTTTTCTGCATGTAAACCATTCAGACATATCATTTCATTTTCTAGATGAGCAACTTGTCTTAATTTATTTACCAGGAGCATGAGACAGAGTCGCAGGAACATAGCGAACCCGAACAAAAACTTGAAATTGAGGATCACCCCGGGCCCGTCCGTGGCTATTCTCGACAACGTCGCGGTGCTGTTAGCGCTGGACCAATTACAGAAGACGAAGCTACCTCTTATGTGAAAAAGGTAATTTTCGGCGATGGTTAAGATAATTGCTAAGAAAAAGCAGTGGCAATGGTATCAACGGCAAAAACTCTCGCTTGGTTTTATAGGTCGTACCGAAAGACTACAAAACTATGGCCGCCCTTTCGAAGGCAATCGCAAAGAACATCCTGTTTTCTCACCTGGACGAAGGCGAAAGAAGGTCAGTGGAATAAAAACATTTACCACAAGAATTGGTTTTAAAGTAGCAACACACTTAACGCTAAAGAACTTGCATGGATGTCGTATTTTTTTTCCCTACAGTGATATTTTTGACGCCATGTCTTTGGTCAAACACGGTGCCGGTGAGACTGTCATCCAGCAAGGTACGACGTAAGCTTAATCAAAGCGTTGGGAGAAAGTATCTTTAGAATTGATTTTTTGCGAATATGTTGACCATTTAGTTCTCGTAAGTGAGTCACTGCCATCTCGCACCTTTTCACTGCTCTGAATGTTTGTTGTTCTCAACATTTCCATGAGCTTAACAAGATTATTGCAGCTCTTACAATTCAGGCGGTGCTATTGGGGCAGCCCGTATTCTCAGAGAAGTATTAACACAGCGCAGCGTTTGAAGTTAGGTAATTTGACTTTTATTTTTGCTGTTTTAGGTGACGAGGGTGATAACTTCTACATCATTGACAGTGGCGAAGTTGATGTAAATATCCATGTTGTCTGTTTACATAATTTTGAACACTCGCACAAAGCACTTCGCTCGATAAATTACCATACTGTTTCTTGTAGCCTTGCTGAGACATACCACCACATCAAAGTGTTTCTAAAGTGCGATATTTTCTGAGATGATCCACTGGAAACCATGAGCTTACATCTAGTTATTCTAAGGAAAATATCTCCTTTTCTGCTTTGTGCTGACTAGTTTGATTCTTCGGTAGATAGTCAGCTTGCGCAAGGTCTGGAGCAGAAATATTGGGAGGGCTAGATAGGCACTAAAAATTTGGAATTCCTTGGAAATTCTAATTTTCCTGAAGTGTCCAAACATTTTACCAAAGGTGTTTTGGTTGATGTGCTTGCATAAGCTAAGAAAGTCCAAAATGACAACAAAGTGTTAGCTGTTATTTTCTTGAGTTTAATGTCAAAGCTCCCCTGAGGTGGTAGTATACCTTTGTTAATCCTCATAGCTCACATGTGTTTTTTTTAAATGGAGATATTTATATGAGAAACATGTTTCCCACAGGACCTCACAAAGTTAGAGCTTTTATTTTCTACCTTGAATCTTTGTGTATATTGATTTTCTCTTGATAGAGTAAGTAATCATTCATTTTTTTTTTCTGTCACAATCAGTAACTCCAAGCCTGCAAATGGCAAAAAATCTTTGGATAGACTTAAACCTGTCAACTAAGAGGACATCTTGCATCATATAAATGGCTCCTCAAAAAAAGAAAATTAAACTATACCCAAAACTTGATCTTGCCAGAGCTCCTCAGTGCACAGAGTGATATATTATAAATCTCGACAGTTTGTTCTTCTGTTGAACGTTACTTGGTCCATGTCAAGCCTGACTTTGTAAAGAATTACAGGTTAAAATGCTGCTACCACTGATTGGTTACCACACACATAAGTTTTCCACATCTAAATAACCCAAGGGTAAAATAGAGGAACAAGGGTAATGTCAACAGAACAATGACAACTTCACAAATACAAATGTGAAAGGTACAACAGTGTATTTTACAATAATTGTTAGCATTAATATTCTGCTAAACTATGAAATAATTTTTTTATCCAAATAATTTTAAAAGATAAACTAACTAATTTGTACTGTTAAAAACTAGATTTTTGAGTGGCTTTATTTTGTTTTTAATGGATATCCATTTGACATGAATGAAAACAAGCACTTGCCAAGGAAAGTCTAAATCCTTGTGGATGAGTGGAAATTGTATTTTTTGTTGCAGTCATCAACAAGGCCTAGGATTTCATGGTAACAGTCGTGTCATTACTGTGATTCAGAAAAACCGTTCACTACAGACATCTTCGTTTACTGAAAGTTTTTCCCTGTTCTAATTCTCAAGAAGTAGAGTAATTTCTTTGATTAGCACTCCAGTTATATATGAAACTAAAACATTTTTTTGCATCACTCGTCTGTCATGTTATATCCATCTCAAAGTGCATCGCATGGTATATGTAATGCAGTCAGGCCGGACCAGCAATCTGTTTACATGGCACCCAGTCCAAAAATTGACTTTATATAATTAAAAAAAAAACAATTAGGAAGAACTAATTTTTACTGTTTATGAAACTCTTTCCCTGTTTCGGAGAACATTGCATTTTTTAAAAGCTTCAACAAGATTCACGCCACTAAGTACCTGCAATGTTATTAGTACATTGTATAGTATTTCATTTTCATTTCCATACTATTTTTGTTTCCTTTTATTTGTATGCAAATTGAACATGAATTTTTGTCCCAAAATTTTCTGTTACTGATCGTTTCCCGTGATCACTGGACACTGAACTGAAAAAGTGTTACTGATGAAATTTGAAATCCTATGGCTTGTATTAGAGTCGCCTGCCTGGATGATCAGTGCTTCCAAAACTTTTTTACCATGAATTTGTGAATTCCTGTTCATCCAGTATTTTTAAAAGGGGTGGTTTCTTCAAGGAATGTTTTTGTTTGTCTGACATCGTATTTGTTCTCATTAGGTGTTTGTTAGTGACGAATATGTTTCAACCATTGGAGAAGGAGGCAGTTTTGGTGAACTGGCTTTGATTTATGGCACACCAAGAGCTGCAACTATAAAGGTGGGAAAGATTTGATTTATGTTTTGTTCATGATTAAACAGAACAAATTCATGTCTCTGAGAGGGTTGCTACATGTTAGGAAATGGTCAGAAAAAGAAAACTTCTTCGAGGTCAGGGAATAGTCAGGGATGTTTATTAGAGTCAGGGAAAACTAAAATTTTAAGCAGTCAAAGAAAATTGAAATAATAACACTGCTGAATTAATAGCATTTAAGTCTGGAAGAATTGTTTCAGGTCACTGTGATGCTGACAGTGTTTTTCCTTAGTTGCTGAGGAAGGTGAACTGTCACTGTCAGGGTAAAAAGGGTAGCTGTAAAGGAGGCTGAGGGCAACTACTATATCTGATATTTTGTATTCTTTTTGGTCAAAGAGATTATATTTTTATCAGGTAACAGTCTGGAAAAAAGTTGAGGTATTTTGAAAACTAATGTCTGTGATATTTATTTCTCATCATCATTCAAGCTCTTGGTTAGCTAGTGCCAAGGATCTATTGAAAAAAACTTTGTGTATAATTTGTGCAGCCAGTTTAATCAAGTTTTCATTACATTGAATGGTTAGCAACAGAGGCACACTGTTTCTATACCAATTATCATTGTCACTTTATTGGTAATTGTGGAGCAACTTTTTGAATAAGAGAAAGTCGTCAACTGCATGTGATTATGCTGGACTGAGTAGTAGTTGGGTTTCATTAAGGGCTGGGCACTAGGCGAATGATTGGTTTTAAGGATGATTTTGACTGCCTGATCTGGCCATCTAGCGGAAAGTTCTTCTTGTATTAGAGGTTTAGTTCAAGTAGTTTTTCCCACCTGTTAATCAACTTGTCTATATGGTTTGCATCTCCTCAGTCAAAAACAGATGTGAAGCTCTGGGCCATTGACCGAGTGACTTACCGACGGATATTGATGGGAAGTCAGATTCGCAAGAGGAAAATGTATGAACAGTTCCTTGAGAAAGTCAGTATTCTGGAGTCATTGGATAAATGGGAACGTCTTACTGTGGCTGATGCACTGGAAGCTGTTTCTTATGAGGATAATGAAAATGTTGTAGTTCAGGGGAGCATGGTGATGAATTTTACATCATTGTTGATGTAAGTATTTCCTGAAAAACTTTTACTTACTCAATTTATATATTGAGGATGTGATGCTATCAACCCAAGTTCTGTTCTTGCTCATTATTAGCTCATTCCCTCCCCCTGGTAACTTTTTGCCATTATGGCTAGTACTGAAGTTTCAGTGGCCTGTTTTCTTTATTTTTGTTTTGTTTGCTTGATGTTATATATTGACTTTAAAACGAGAAATAAGATAATGTTCGGTCAGAAAAATCAAGAGTTAACTACTTAATGTTTTATAGGGGGTAGCTGTGGTGTTGCAGCGTAGATCACCAAATGAAGATTATATTGAGGTCAGCCGATTAGGACAGTCTGACTACTTCGGTGAGTGAGGATATTTGAAGCTGTTTTAGGTGCTGAACTTTACAACTGCAGTCTAAAATAATTAGATTGGCAATTTGTATCAATAACTGATATCGGATGCAAGAGTTGAGTATGCCATAAGGAAAAAAAGTTCAGATGTTGCAATATGCAAACTGAGGATTATCAAATTTTTGTTTCCAGGTGAAATTGCTTTGGTCCTTAATCGACCTCGAGCTGCAACAGTCAGGGCAAAGGGAACATTAAAATGCGTCAAACTTGACAGGCAACGGTTTGAACGAGTGCTGGGTCCATGTATCGACATCCTCAAAAGGAACATACAGCAGTATAACAGCTTTGTTTCATTAGTGGTGTAATAAAGTTAGTGATCAGCTACAGATTGTATTTAGCAGTGTAACAGATCCAGTGATAAAAGTGAGTGGTGGATAACCCTGTATGTATCTGCATAAAGGCAATATTGTAATACTACAGCAATGAGTGTAGGTACATTATGTCATAAAATCATTAAGATATTTGCTTAATTATCTTGCCTGAAGCTTATAATTATTGGTCAAGATCCATGTCTAGTATGGTTAATCTTGCTTTTGTCTGGCCATTGTAGTTCTCTCTGTGCTTTGCTTTCCTTTATCATTTGCGTTTTTAATATCATTTTCAGAGATTTCATACAAAGGTGCTCTATGTTAGGTACATCTACAAAGGCTATTCAACACCAATACCTTATAGTTTCAAACTCCTGGTTTCTCCAAAACAGTTACATTAAGATACAAGTAATTTTACATTCAATTGCCCTCCTCTGTAGAACTGTCTTTCCTTTTTTTGCGCTAGGTTAAGTTGAGAACAAAAATGTTTATCTGCAAAAATTAAAATGAAATATGTGAAATTGTGCATGTGATCCAACTTTGCAAATATTCTTAGAAGTGAATGTGAAACAGGTCCATTTTGTATTGTCCAGTGATTATAGGTAACAACCTTTTTAATGGGTCTTCATATGATTTTGAGTTGTCCAGTAACTGTCATTAACTGTCATTAACTTGTGCTATCCAAAGTTTGGTTGTTTTATTCATGTTATTTATTTATAGTTTTCCGTGGTTTGATGAAAAACATGATAAAGTGCTATGTAATTAAGTAATTGTAAGAATAAAAAATAAAAAGTGCAGTGGAAAAGGTTTTTGTTGTGATTGAACAGACCTTTTTGCTCAACTGGTCACCTGTTGGTTAAACAAGAATCAGGTGGATGGGGCATCAATCTAGCATCCCAGGGGGGTACTCCCCATAATGATGGCCTATTGAGGGAGGCTCTGCCCAAAAGGAGTACTTTTTTTCAGGCTTCAGGAACATGAAAAGGGTAAGGTGAGGTACATGAAAGGGTACGTTAATCTGTCGTTTAGTTATTTTAAGGACCTGTAATATGTTGAGCAGTTGCACCTTATGGCCATATCATTTCAATTATTAGCCACATTATTATTATTATTATTATTATTATTATTATTATTATTATTATTATTATTATTATTATTATTATTGTTATTATTATTATTTAGACCCATAATACAGGCCAGTTTAGAGTAGCCCTGGTCCAATCCCCCACTCTTCGAGCCTAGCATCAGGATCCATCAGATGATCATCTTGTTTTTGTGCTGAAGTTCTTAATAGCATCTTCCTCGTGAGAAATAAATAATTAACAATGATTCACCGAAGTGGAGGTGAATAGTACTTGGCTAATCACCTCCAAGCTAGCCAATCAGTGCGCACGAAAAGCGCTATTCACTTGTGTGGTATATACTAAATTAAATTAATCACTTAATTGTCGTTTTTCATTAAAATCAGTAACTCGCTTTATTTAAGTGTTGAAGTGTTTAGCACCACTGTGCCAATTAAGAGCACCGAAATAAGGAAACAATGAGAGTGCTTTTCAATCGAGTGTCGTAAAACCAAAACCAAAGCTGTCACTGTAGCCAATCACAAAGGACAAACACAATCCAGTGAACCAATCAAAACTCAAAGTAATTACTTGTAGCTGACTCAAAGCTGGGGATAACGAGTTAGTTACAATTGGTTTTGGTTTTAGTTTTGATTGGATGAAAAAGTGGCGCGAATCTTTTAGGCCAATCATGTAGCGTAGAAAGTGCAAAACCAATTACTTTTCGACACTCGAATGAAAACCGCACTGTCAAAGGAGTCCAGTCATGGTATTTTGAGTTATTTTAACCATCGACAAGAATATAATACCAAAACAAATACCAGAGTAATAATACCAGAAAAAAAGAGAATAATAAACCATAAAGGAACAAGGATGGAGAAGATTGACACGGAAAACAAACAACGAAATTTAAAAATTAAGGTAAACTTTTAAACTGTTTAACCGTGACGTAGCTACTTCAAGCAGAAACAGAAAGTCCTTAAAAATCCCAACTATTGCGAGGCTGACCAGTAGGCTAGTTACAAAACGTGGAGGAGTTGAATCTGGGACCAAACAAATTCATCAAGTGACAGGGAGGAGTTTTTTAACCTCGGGATTACAAATCTAGCGCCCTAACCACTACCCCTCGCTGTCTCGACCTCCAGTTATTTGGTTAGACGTCGATTCACAAACTGTTTATTAAAATTCTTTAAAACTCTATAAACACCGTGAGAACTAAAACAAAAGACAGAAGTATAACTGGATTTATGAAAACGGTGCTTAAGAATTGAAGTCGCGCCCTAAGCGGGCGTTTTTTTCTCGCCAGAAACCAAAGGTGAAGATATAAAAAATAAAAGGGAGGTCAGTCCATTGTTTCTTTCTTTACCCGTTTATCTCCCTTGCATTGCCGTCCGTCCTTTATTTTCTGCCCGTTTACATGGCTTGGTGGCGGCCTGAAAGTTGGGTGAAATCATGGTGAAATTGAAATCGCGCCCTAAGCGCGCGTTTTTTTTTCTCGCTGGAAACTATCTCCGAAGGTGACGATATAAGAAATAAAAAGGTCAGTCCTTTTTTTCTTTTTTTACCCGTTTATCTCCCTTGCGTTGCCGTCTTTTCTCTATTTCCTGCCCGTTTACATGGCTTGGAGGCGGCCTGAAAGTTGGGTGAAATCAAGGTGAAATAAGGATGTTAACCCTTTAGTGCCCAAGGGGTCTCCCTTTGACGAGTAAAATCGTCTGGCGTTAGACAGAGTAGAATCTTTAAGTCACTATTGGGCATTAAAGGGTTAAAGGAGATAGTTTATTAACCCTTTAGTGCCCAAGGGGTCTCCCTTTGACGAGTAAAATCGTCTGGCGTTAGACAGAGTAAAGCCACTATTGGGCATTAAAGGGTTAAGGGT